>JAVFBX010179252.1:0-14762 GCA_034783855.1 Mopalia kennerleyi
TAAATTAAGACTCGATCCTCCGCTGGGTGTACAGACATAGAACTTGCCCTAGTTTTTAAAACTATTTATACACGCGAGTATTTAAAAATCGTAAGAAAAGAGAACATAAGGGGTTTATTGATCTGTACAGGCGAGTCTATTAATTTAACAAGTAAATGCAACAGAACCGAAACCAAAGTATATACACTTTAACCTTCAAAGGGAACATTTTATAATAACAGATAAAGCGCAAACACGTGATGTTGTTTACAAATCACTGTAAAGTCCATCCACGCTGTGATGCGACGAGTATCAATGCGCGCTTAAAGCTGGTTTCCGAAATATCGGAAACCAGGCAAGATGGCGCGGTGATACCTAAGAGTTGGAATCTCCGTAGGTAGGTCCGCGAATAATGTTTAGAATGTGCAATGTCACTTGAAGACACTCTAATCTATAAGTCCTGCATGCATATAGACTATACGGTGTGTTATGAGGAGCAACTTCGTTTCATTCCAGCAGATTTTCTTGTTTGCCCCAGAGAGATATTGACATATCAGCTTTGCCCCAATGGCAGAGTTCACCAGATGGATTTACATAATCGGGTGCTTATCTCGTACACGCATTGACTTTTATCGGAAATCCCTGTCAATACCCATAGGAATTTCATTCATGAAAAGCAGAATAAAGAATGGATCAGAGTTTTGCATGACAAATTACTAAAATTAGTCACGTTCAGAGAATTTACGAGACTTACGCTGAAACGAAGTATATAGACCGATGTGTTGATCTGTTATTAGCATAAGTTGACGGCGCTTTAACAGCTTGATCTGTTAAATCCGTCACTTGACACTGCAGACAAAATAATCCTAAAATTGCATGTTGATCAGTAGAATACAAATGGGCAACGTTCCGTGACTGAAAGACTGCTGCAGTTGGCCGCTTGACGTTAACCTATGATTGACGGGAATTGATCGATGGTTAACCCATGAAGGCTGAAAACAGCACGCGTGTCCAGATTTATAATTAAACGCTAAACTAGGCATCCAGAGACGTCGATAATGTTAGCGCTGAGCGTGCTTGTAGTTAAACAAACCTGATCTTTAAGTACTGAAGTAAGATATGTGATTGAAGTGAATTAACGCTAATTACACCTTACCTCGATCTGTCGATTCCTGGGAGCATTGGTGATAAGAGTTTTTACTCTGCCGGTCCCTCTGCATGGCCGTTTCTAGGGCTCTTATCAAATACTTACACCTCGATGCAAACATCTATAACCAATTAATTATCAGGGAAGTCTATTTGAAGTGATGCATCGTATGTCACCAATCAAGTGTGTAGATTTCTAATGACATGCAAATCATAGATACAAAGCGAAAGGATTGCAGATCTTATGTCAGTTTATAGCCAATTACTTATCAGCAAAGTCCCTTTGAAGTGATTCGTCGTATGTCGCCAATTAGATATAGGCTTACAGATTTTCAATTACATACACATCATTGATTTGGAATCATTCACGCATCACCAGCAATGTGAGAAAACGGTTTAAATGGACATAACAAATATTTATATATCTTTGGTTCCATATACGCATCCCCAACAATGTGAACAAACTGTTGTAAGGGACGTAACTAATGTTTATATAACATTGGATCCATATACGCATCCCCAACAGCGCGAGCAAGCGGTTTTAAGGGACGTAACTAATGTTTATATAACATTGGTTCCATATACGCATCCCCAACAGCGTGAGTAAACTGTTGTAAGGGACGTAACTAATGTTTATATAACATTGGAGCCATATACGCATCCCTAACATTGTGAGCAAACGGTTGTAAGGGACGTAACTAATGTTTATATAACTGCGGATTCATATACGCATCCCCAAAAGCGTGAGCAAGCGGTTTTAAGGAACGTAACCAATGTTTATATAACTTTGGTTCCATATACTCATCCCTAACAGTGTGAGCAAACAGTTCTTAGGGACATAAACAATTGTTATAGCTTTGGCTCCATATATGCATCCCCAACAATGTGAGCAAACGGTTCTAAGGGACGTAACTAATGTTTATATAAATTTGGTTCCATATACTCATCCCTAACAGTGTGAGGAAACGGTTCTTATGGACATAAATGTTTTTATATAACTTTGGTTCCATATACTCATCACCAACAATGTGAGCAAACGGTTCTAAGGGACGTAACTAATGTTTATATAACTTCGGATCCATATACTTATCGCCAGCACTGTGCAGCCAGTTCTTAAGGACATAAACAATTGGTATATACCTTCGGTTTCAATACTCATCACCGACAATGTGAGCAAACAGTTCTTAGGGACGTATTGCCCCGTGAGGGAGCGGGTTGGTCAGTCATGCAGAATACTCACCCGGCTTCCTCAGTCTATCGTAAGAGGCGAGACAAGAGGAGCTTTCTTGATACTCTGGTGTTCTCAGAGCTAAAGGGGAACAGGAAGCTGATCTGTTTGTACATTTCGTATTTGTTTCCGTCGTCATATAAGTGAAATACCCTTGAGTACGACGTTAAACACCAATCAAACAAACAAACAAACTTAGGGACGTATTAACAATGTGTATCTGACTTCAGATCCATATACTCACCACCGACAATGTGAGCAAACAGTTCTAATGGGCATAAATTATGTTCATATAACTTCCGATCCAATGTTTATCACCACAAATGTGAACGCTTCTGAGGGACATAAACGATTTGAGTTAATGTCATTATCTGTCTATTTTGTGTTCCTCATCTGCCAATCATTTCAGAAGAACCTGCCAAAATAGTCTTCTTGATTAGGCTTATATACGGGTCATTCATTCCCATAAAATGCACAGAAACGTTGTTTGTCAATAAATGTAGACGGTCAAAGTCCATGAAGTAATATTTGTTCTGTCATGCAAGCTTCTACATTCCACTTAAACAAGGTGTCATTGGAATATTTTAAAAAAAATTATAGAAAATTAAGAACAAGTTCAACCACATCAAAAGCAAGTTATCGTTATATTATTTTATTGTCAAAAAACAGAACACATCGATCTTAATTCCAAGATGAGGTAAATATGTACATTTCGGAATTGAATGTAACACCAAAGGCTAATATATTAGGATAACCCGACTTCGAACTTGTCTCGACACACATAACTGTATAGTTATATACATATCTGTACATATGTACAAAACAATATTTTCAAACTGCACATATTATGTTAACAACATTCAACAATTGTATAAATTGGCAAGCGTGGACCATTCAGAAACTCTTACAAATAATGGTTCTTTGAGGTTTCTTTAGAAAAGAGGATGATTATATATTGAACCATTAAGACAAAACTGGTTCTTTGCTATAAAAAGAAAGGGATAAATACTTGGAGCAGAACAGTACTGTACAACCGCAAAACCACCTACCCCATACCGCCACCATGCGTATAAATGCGCGCGCTAAAGCCACACTAACAGGGTAATACATTTGACGGGTTTTGCTATATATCGAGTTATTTTGCAATAAAAACTTTACCCATCATCTAAATCTATGTTTTAAACCTTTTCGGCAAAAGTTCTGCCTAACATACTTAATGATAGTCCTCTAGTGGGGCTATTGGGCATCGGGTATTATGCCATATAGTATAAGCATAAATAATATAAATATAGGTTCATGACGGTACGAGATTTTATTTCGGATTTATCCATTTGATTGAATTCAACATTGTCATTATGCACAAGTGTTTGTCGGCGCAACCCTTTGTAGCAAAACTGGGCATACAAGTCTCTGGTATAGCGTTATCAACATGATACGGAGAACACGGATTGTATATGAGCACAAATAACGAACTTGGGCTATTTCGTTTATCAGCTCTGTGACTCATAAAAAAGTATATTTAATTGTGAAAGAAAATATGAAAAAATAAGCTTAGTTATGCGCATTGTGCAGATTAAACAACGAATTAAGATACTTCATGTATTGACATATTGTCAGTGGCGTAAATCATCCACTTGGATGGAAAACGACAATAATCAAATAACCAACCAACATATTGTCAGCGCACTTATAATCTATTGTAAAGAAAGAGTCCGCATGTTTGTTTGATTGGGGTTTAGAGTCGTATTCAAGGGTATTTCACTGCGCATTGTGCAGATTAAACAACGAATTTAGATACTTCATGTATTGACATATTGTCAGTGGCGTTAATCATCCACTTGGATGGAAAAGGCCAATAATCAAATAACCAACCAACATATCGTCAGCGCACTTAGAATCTATGGTTATGACAATGTTTGTTTGTTTGTTTGATTGGGGTTTAGAGTCGTACTCAAATGTATTTCACTTATATGACGACAGATTGTCCGATTTACACTGCACATGCCTTATTACGGTGGACAACCGGGAGGAAACCTCGTAAAAATCACCCCCGCGATTGCCGGAGCCACAACGTGTGACACGCTCATGTACATGATGGTCGACAGTCGGACTCGATCCGGTGAATGGTACATCGAAGCAGAATTAGTAAGCGCACAAACTACCACTAAACCCCAGCCGCTGGCCTCAGCATGTTTGAATTTTATCATTTGAACAACTGACAGTACCAACATGTAGATGTCATTCCTAGACTCATCCGTCAGTAATCAATTTTCGTCCAGTTGCAAAGAGCCATCGTTCAAGCAGAAATACAAACTCCGCAAATTTCTATTTAAAATTGTAAAAAGAATCATTGTTTGCAGACTTGTAAGTTTAATTTAGCTTCAATTTGAGTGTGTTTTTATCCAACTACTGTAAATGGTAAAACATCGAACATTGCCTAGGCTGATTGTTATAAAAAGAAACTGCAACCGTAATTACCGCAATTAAACAAATGTGAATCAATGCCAACGTGTATGTGGCCTTTTTTTCTTAGCATTTCTATTTTCGTTGATTGATTTTTTTTTATAATTTTGATTTTTCATCTAAGTGAGTGCCAGGAGAAAACCTGTCGAAATTGTCTGCTCAAATGTCATTTACTCTAGCTGTCCAGCAAAAGCTAGATAAAATAAAACCAACAGAAGTTAGTTAAGTTAAGAATGTGTGTCAACATTCAAACATAATACATCACAGAATTAGTTCTGCATTTGGAATTAGCGTCTAGATACATTGAATTCAAGGGAAGGTTCCTCCTGCAGGTACATTGGTTTACGGTGAATGTGAATCTTTAGTTCTCATTTATTTACGACACGTTACTATGGAACATTTTTACTAATGTGAGCAAAATTTAAATTTTAAGTAGGTGAAAATTATATAAATGTATTGAATAAATTATATTTTGTTACAGAAGATCAAATGTTTACATGCTTTGCTGTTTGTGGTTTGACGTCGTACTTAAGGGTATTTTACTTATATGACGACGGATTGTCCCCTTCACACTGTTCCTTGCCCTATTATGGTGGAAGACCGGGAGGAAACCTCGTAAAAGCCTGAGGGTCGACAGACGGTCTCGATCCCTTTAACAGTACATCGAAGTAGGCATTAGAAAGCTCACTCGCTAACCACTACGCCGCGGCCGCGGGCCTTGTTTTGTTGTAGCAGAACTAACTATAATTGCACTCCTGTAGCAGACCAAAACTGCACATACATTGTTGAAGCAGAACAAACTATCAATGTTTGGTTATCGCAAACCAAAACTGTAATGTATTGTTGTAACAAAACAAGCTATAAGTGCATTGTTGTACAAGTTCATAACTGTACAAGCATTATTTTAGCAAAACAAACTACAGATGCATTGCAAAGGCAGATCAGGACTGAACATGCATTGTTGTAACAGAACACGTGCGTGCATGCAATGTTATAGCAAATGAAAACTGTACAATCAATGATTTAGCAAAATAAAGTGTACATTCATTGTTATAGCAGATCAAAAGTGTACAAGCCTTGTTGTAGCAAAATAGACTGTAAGTCATTGTTACAGCGGATCAAACGTTTATAAGCATTGTTGTAGCAAAACAAACTATAAATGCTTTGCCATAGCAGATCTGTACCCAATTCCACAAAGCAGTTTGTAACTTAAGTCAAAATGTTTAAGATCCTCACATTTCTCATTTTTAAATTTAATATTTTAGCATAATTATTATAACGTTAGTGAGTCACAATTACAGGTATTACTTTAAAAGTAATTTCAGGCAAGTGGCAAAAATGTCAAATTTAGTATTTTGACTTAAGTCAGACAATGCTTTGCGGAACCGGCCCCAGAACTTTACACACATTGGTTGTAGTCAGCCGATTTCTAACATGCGTTTGATGTGGTTTTATAGCATGCAGTGGGGAGCTTGTAGGTCATTGAGCTCTGCAAAACAGTTGTCTTACGTCATCGCCCCTTCATTATACGAGATGTTTTAATTTGTAAAACACATTACTCTAAAACAAAACAGTACGATGGGAGTAAATACATATAGATACAAGTCAATTTACATAAGTTTATCAATTCAGCTTCCTGCAATGCCTATAAATATCACTTTTGAATTGAAACACATCCCATCCATTATGAATAGCTGTCTCGCCTCATCCGCCATTACGCCAGTGTCGTGTGAAAACTTTTGCTTGTAAAGCGACAATTTAAGTACACGATGGTCCCCATTCTACAATACTAAATCACTGAAAGTACATTTAGCGATGGCTTTGTAAAACATTACCGGACAAAATTGGTAGTTATCACAACAGCGCTAATCGTAATCCACCAATTTGTGAAAGAAATCGAGTTGTTTGGTGTTCCTGCTCGTCCAGAAGTAAGGCGTGATTCGTCAGATTGAGCTATTGAGTAGCACATTACTGGAATGAGGGACATTCCAGCGATACTCCATTATCTCAGCAAAATTATTCCCACTCTTTCAATTAACACATGGAAGACTGATAATCACACGATCATCTACTCGGGAATCTACTGACGGCTCAAGTTATCTGTATTGATAATTATCAGATATCCGTCTCATGGAAAACTTTATATCAACAAAAATGCCGATAACATCAAATGGCGGACAAAATGCGTTTGTTATTAAACCAAAAATAGCAGATTTCTTTCATGAACCTCTATTTTGAGGACATCTCCGAATTTCTGACAGTTGCTCGCGAAACTTTTGGTTCATAAACGCATAAATCAGTGGATTAACCACGTTATGTGTAAAATAAGTATAGAATATTACGATGTTTTCGCTGATGACTTTCAGCGCCATTAACCACGCAGGAAGGTATGTCGCTACAAACACAATGGTGACCACAAACAGGGTAAAGGCAATCTTCAGATTAGCTACAAACACTTTATCTGCTCTAGCGTTAGGGCTTCGGATTGACGGAGCCCGAAGAGATCGTTTCTCGTTGTTCTCTTCAAATCCGTTCTCATTAAGTGTTCCCTGATTCCGATCCAGGCCCGGCTTTCGGATACAAAAACACCAATAATTGGAAAATATGTGGGGATGCGCTTTTCTTCGCTGGAGTACACGTCGGTATATCAAGGCGTAAAGAAAGGAAACGATCACAAGGACGACGAGGAAAAGGGATGAGCTGAACCTTTGGAATCCCATTTGGAAAGAATCGGGCAGAATATAAGTTGTTCTATCACACAGATTGACGAAGACAAGTTGTTCCCTGGTGGTGTTGGGGTTATCGTTGAAAACTTCTGCCTCGACAGTATCGTAACTCCCGTCAAGAACCGGGGGCAAATTAGACAATCGCTCATCCGTTTGAAATGAGTAGAACGATGAATTTGGAAGGTCAATAAAGCCAGACAAAGAGAGTCCGGAAGATCTATTACTGAGCGGAACATTTTCTGTCTCGAGAGAATACACACTGTAACACAGGGATGTTATAATACCCATTGTAACGGCAAGACAAGCCAAGAACAGAATCACCAACTTCGCTCGCAAAGTGGTCATGACTTGAGAAAACGGATGACAGATACATATATAACGATCAACAGCAATGGCTACCATTATAAAAGCGGAATATGGAACAGTTGTCGTTGCGACCAAGTGATACATCTTGCATACAAAATCATATTTGATATGGTGTCCTGTGAATTCCATATACATAGTGAACGGGATTATCAGAAAACTGGTAATAAAATCCGTGGCGGCTAAGGTCAAAATAAACATTGTGGATGTCAGATGCTGTTTAGATTTTAACATCTTTGAGAAAACGTGCAGCGCCAACGCGTTTCCGAACGTTCCCACTGTTGAAAATACTGCCAGCATTCCCATGACTGCATCGATGTTAATCGTTGGGTCCGACGTGTTAGAACTCTCCTGCCAATCGGTGGTGTTCACCATATCGTACTCTATCATCTTTAAACTGTATCTCAACCTGTTCTTTGTTCTGAAAATACACAGCAAAAAACAAGGGTTCGGTTTAAAAATATGTACAAGTGATGTTCATCTATATAATGACATTGATATAATATTGTACAAGATAATCATAGTCAGTCTGGGAATTTGATTGGTGGGTAATTAAGTCGATAGTCCCGATTGGATTTAAAGCAGAAGCTTAATTGCCTATCGTTATCAAAATGTAATATGGAAGTGTATGAAATTCCAGTGCTCTAATTGTTTAAAGCGATGCTACTTTCTGCAATAAAATGCTTAAAGGTAAAACGGGTATCATTTTTTTTGTTGAATCATGCTCTCTAATTCCCTAATCGAGATATACATTTTATTACGGATCTTAAACATTAGGCAAGGCTTAATTCAGAGTCAAATTCATCCACGCGGACATGTCTTAATACTTGTATCTTAACAGAAGAGCTCCTCAAATACTGACCAATCAAATATCTTTCTTTTCAAAATAGGTGCCTGTGTCACGAGGCCTATAGAGTCGACTGTTTGCAGTAGGGTTTACCTTTGACAGATCGCACAGGTTATTAACCCGTAAAACGCAAGAGTGTAAGTAGCGTGACGTCATGGACAGGGTTAGCGGCCACGCCAAAACAACAGCTGCCAGTGGTAGTGGCTATAGGTATATATATATGTGACCTCAGGTTATTTTATAAAAAAGAAGAAACGATAAGTCGATGCCATATTTCAGTATATTAAATAGTAGCCTTTAAGAGATATAGGGGTTATTGTAGCCGGGGGCATCGGATTAATAAACAAACACGTAACACGATTTCCAGGTAAAAATAGGTACATATTAATAAGTATCCTCGAGGGGTTCTGTGATTGAATAATCCAAACCAATCAATCGACACCGTAGTTTCCTGTGAAATTGACACTTCGTCGTCCCATAAGTGAAATATCCTCGAGTACGACGTTAAACCCCAATCAAACAAATAACAAACGTAATATTTTCGTTATTTACGGAATCATAGTAATGTTAGTTTTAGAGATAACAAACGAACTTATACAGTCCTACTACCTTGGTTATTTTACTCATGAAATACCGTGTGGCTCTTCTATAGAAAACAGAAGCTCATTTCGTCTCTCTAAAAAGTAGGTGTTTACTTTTAATCCAAGTATAATTCTGTTCAGTGGAAAATGGGTCATTCAGCTCAAAAAGCACAAGTGGAGATAATTTTGCCCCAGGGGTCCTCAGTTGCCGTCTGCCTATATGTAGCCTGGTGCGCATAGTGAGCCGAGTAATGATCAAAGACTGGATACTACGAGGCTGCGAGATGATTTCTCAAGTGAGAATTACAAATTGATACTAATGTGGCAGGCACCGAGCCTTATTATTGTCTGAAGCACAGTGTCTCGGCCATAAAGTCTACATACCCAATTTATCACTTGAAGACAAACATACGTTTCAACACGCCATGCTACATTGTCTTGTACAGTTAGTGTGGTCCATTTGCTACCTTGACAGAACACAGCGTATCCACGACAAGCAATGAATCTTGTCTCCAATCCTTAAATAGCTATCCATTTCTTTGCGGAAATCAAGAAGACGCGAAGCACATATGTCACGAAACAAAATGTGTGTGAATCTGGGTTTAGCTCACAATAATTAAATCTGATTTTGAATTTAATCAGTAACACTTTTCTAAACAAGGACAAGTGTTTAAACGCGGGGGAAACAAACACACCATATGTCACGCCAAGTGAACAGACTGACTATACATAGACGTTGCAAAGAAATAATCCCGGAGTGTAGAGCAACTTGTATGTTTTGTTAAGGCAATTTGTTCATTGGAAACTATGGCTAGGGTTTTGTAATTGACGCTCCAATGCGGACGACCGATTGCCTTCAATAAATCAATAAATGTAACGAAGCCTTTCTGGCTGAAGTATTACATAATAACAGAATCTCGGGATATCACGTTGCCATAATTATGCTGCTATTTTTTCGTCTTTTATTATTTTTTCAAATTCTGTCTTCGTAGAAATTATTTTGAACTCCGGTGTAAATATTCCCGACGCTGTAAAATAGTAATGATATCAAATTATGAAAAAAGTTTGAACCGGAGTTAAAATTGTTTTTGATAAGGTGGAACTATTTGTAGAGTTATTTCGACTTAAGTGAACATATTTTAAATCAAATTGAAATTAATATTACTGAGTTTGAAATAGTTTAATTAGAGATGAAATTATATCGACTTAGGTAGGAGTATTTTGACTCATGTTATAACTATTTTACTGAGTTTGAAATATTTTACTTTGAGTTGAAATTATATCCACAGATAGATCTACTTTGACTTCAGATAAAAGCATTTCTTCTCCTGTGTAATATTTTCAATCGCATTTACATTCCAGATTGAACTGTTATAACTTAAGATGAAGTTATTTTCACTTGGGCTAAATATTTAATCTCGAGCTGAAATCGTATCTATTTGAAATCAAGTTTACACCGAGTTAAAATCGCTTCTTAAATGATAAAAAGAAATTGAAAATGTATGCGTGTGTGCTGTTTTACTTTTGCGTAAATCACAGTAGAATATGGATAGATAACTATTTTTTTATAATTTCTAATCAGTCCGATTTAAGAAAAAAAGAAATTAAAATAATATTCGAAGAAACAGATTGATTTCGCAAGCAAACAAAAATTATGAAAACCATATTATACATTAAATGTAATGATGTAGTCCGATGGGTACACATTGCATCACCATATTTTAATATTTTGTCTATACACTCTTAGAAACATATGGTTCCATTGGAACCCTTCAAGGTTCTTCAGGCATGGCTCTGGTGGAACCTCGGTTCTCTATGGACTCCCACTACAACTTTTCCAAGTATTTATCCCTTTTTTTATATCAAAGAACCCTTTTTGATGTTATGGTTCTATATAGAACCATCCTGGTTCGATGTAGAACCATACTTTTTTACTTTCATAAACCATTATTTCAAAGAGTGTTCCGTGTTTACACTACAGATTTAGTCAGATCTTGTAAAACAACCGAGAAAACAGTTTGTGTTTTAAACTGTTCCGGAATGTTTATGCCTTTTGAATATTCTACTTCGAAAATTCTACCTAGTCAGCGTTACAGAGCGTGCAACCATGCTCAACGGAAATGAATTATATGAGCTGATTCCGCCAAAATCCCAAAGGTCACGGAAAGGTTTTTAAAATCTTGCAGTCATTAGCTAAAACACTTTCTATGTTTTCTAGCTGAAGAGGTCTTTATGTCTTTCCTACGTATCGCATGCTTCCGGGGATATTCACAGTCTTGCGTTGATCTGACAAAAGATTTGACAGATAAATATGTCCGCCAGTCAAATGGTTTTCAATGCATTACTACACACACAATGAGTCACCGCCGACATCAGAATAGAATTCTCACTCCACAGGACCATTTGCTAAACGAACCACTTTTCTCTCTCAATATTTAAACATGGTGGTAGTTATCGGCAAGGTAGACTCAACGAATTCTCAAAGTGTTGATGGTTTGTTTGTTTAACCTGATACCAAATATAGTTTCATTTAAAATAAGGACTGATTGCCCACTCGAAATTATAACTTACTTAATACAGTGGCACACAGGTAGGGAACGTGGTCAAACCCATGCCCGCGATTACCGATGTACACGCGTGTTGAATGATCCCGTCTATAACAGTGTCAACTGTGAGACTCGAATCTGTGAGCGGTACATCTAAAGAGCCAACACTGGAACGGATTAATACTGAAACACGGCCGGGGGCCAAAGGTTAAATTGAAAAATGTATCACTGAATCGAAATTATTTTACACATATAACGCCGTAATTCCCAGTGCATAAAGGAAAGAATTGTCCACATTACTGACACCAAATTTCGTTTGGGCGTAGTTACAAGACATAGGTAAGACATTCAGCATGATGCAGTATTACACAGTAGGCACGTTTCTGACCGGCTGTGTGGTGCCTCGCAGCCACGGGAGCCTCCTATCAACAGGAACACCCATCCGACGCAATATATTACATGGAAGTATACGATTATTTATTGCACATGTACGTGTCTGATGAACTTGGAACAGACTAACGATCGGTCTTACTTTCACCATGTGGTACTGAGAGTAGTCGTATGGGTAATTAGACAGGAATATAACCATTGCCATACCAGTGGGTTTGGTAAATGGCTGTAATTTGTACGGGTGGATGCAGTGTAATAACTATATGGTTATACATTATACGTTTTCATTTAACGTTTCGATTTACTAACGAAGCCAAGACCATGTGCCATCGATTTTGATAAAGCGAATTCATTGTCTTTCTTCGTAGCTGTTACAATACGTCATCATCGAGTTTACTTGACCAAAAAGTTGATTAAACGATTAAACAGTTTTGAATCATTGTTTGTTTTACCGATCGATCGAGATCTAAGACTGGATATATTTTTAAATCACCAGTATTTTATTTAAAATCTTTCATTAAATTTAGATATCATGATACACACGGATTTGTTCAAAAAAGCTGACGGCAGCATCTCCAATGACTCTGTCAGACAACTCTTATACAGTTTGTTTGATTGGGGTTTAACGTCGTACTCCAGGATATTTGACTTACATGACGGCGGGTAATCCACTGAACTGTTACGGGCCTAATTGATGTGGAAAACCGAGAGGAAACCTCGTAAAAACCACCCTCGGGATTGTCGGAACCATATCATGTGACTCACTCTATACCTGAGGATCGACCGACGGGCTCGATCCTGTGAACTTTAAATCGAAGTAGGATTTGTAAGCGCACTGGCTGCGCGATGTCTGTTTAAAGAAACATTGAAACAGTTTCAGTATATATGAATCCACACATTAAACAATTATTTAGCTAAAACATAGAGCAGGCGAAGATGACGTGAGGGTAGATGCCAAGAACATAAAATAAGTCTTCATCTTTAATTCCTGGCAATTTAATGCAACAACAGAGAGGCATGTTCTTACACAAGCTGCCTGTGTTGTTGATTTTGGATTCATTATTTTGTTATCGAAAATAACAATTTTAATGGTGAACGATATGTTTTTGATATTGGTAAATTATTGCAAACTTTTGGTCCTACTTAATCTGGTTTATTATAAATGTTTTTAATCTACTTTTATCCTTTCTATTTTCTGTCTAATGTAAAATGAGATGGAGCAATTAATCCACTTCAACATAATAACACAAATCAAATGGGACAGTAAGACTTGAATTGTACATTGGGTATAGAATTACTTGTTGAGTTAAAAAAAATATATAATTTCATCGTTGCAACTCCGACAATGGGGCTCCGTAATGTTCACTGGCTTACATATTTCAATAATTAACGGCTAAAGCAGTACACATTTGGTCCGGCTAAGATCAAGTTACGGTTTTCTTGAATTTATTCTGCTACAAACTGTCATTATACACAGCAATAGCTGGCGTGATTGGAGAATTTAATTTTTTTCTCTCCATATTACCATTAATTACAGATTCATATATAAAAAGAATATATACATAAACTGTATATATTTTCAAAGAGGGGAAGCGTCAACTTGACTAAAGTAGAGTATTGCCAAGGTTATATTTATTTCTGTATAATAACACATTCGGATTATTAAATAGAATAATGCATAAAATACCAATACAGTGCAAGCTGGGCGTTTGTTTGACATCGCGTTCGACCCTTCGATGAAATCTTACGCACAAATGTGTATTCTTTTTTGCTTTAAAAATGTTGCATTCGAGAAAATATCCGATTTTATCAACTGTATTCCTTTCTGATATTCCCATAAACTCAACAATTCATGTCAAATGACATGCTGTATTATTCTAGTGCATACAACGACACTTATATGTAACTATTATACCTGTATATGCACCAAAGGTCTGTTATTAAGTCATAAATAAATTAATAAATAAATAAATAAACAAATATAATAAAACTTGATGAGTGATTTAACTAACGATATTGAATTTCGTGATGCAACTTATTCTACTGGATTGATCCTTTTTATTTTGCACTTATGAAATGGCAAATAATTTTTTTGAAATGAAATGAAAGGATAGCCTACTTTTTACATTTGCATCATTAAATACGATGGAAGACAGGAAGGCAACCTCTAAAAAACCAGCCTCGCCATTTCTGGAGCCACTTGTGTGATTATTATATATAAGAGTAGCATCGATTGAATATCAGTACTGGGTCACAAAACACTGAATCATTTTAAAGATACGTGTATATGTGACGTATCTGTAGGTTTGTACATTGATACAGAATGTAAACTGTTTCCCCTTAACGTTAAACATTGAAAATCTCTGAAAGTTAAAATAATTTACCGACATTCCAAGGCCCGCGGACGTGGCTTAAAGTTAGCGAGTGCGCTTTCTAACGCCTACTTCGATGTACCGTTCACGGGATCGAGTCCGTCTGTCGATCCTCAGGTAT
>JAVFBX010179263.1:0-14760 GCA_034783855.1 Mopalia kennerleyi
CATTTGATTCCAATTTATATCACCTACAGTTAAACAATAAGAACTTTAATCTGAGTTTTATAGACGAACACATAAATGTTTTATCATTCTTTATTCTTACAGTTATATGTAGACACAAAACTTCTGAACATATTAGGTTGTTATTTTATTTATGTCACATTTTGAAGTTTTACTGTTAATTGCACCTGGGATTAAAATATACAGGGATATGAAGCTCGGCCTTATCCAATCCCAATCAACTAATATTCAGGTATTCCGCATTGTTCTCATTCATCCATTTCCATGAAGATTCCGGAAAACTTGTGAGCTTGAGAATTGTCAATGCGCATGTGCATTACTATGGTGAAAGATAGCTCCTTCTCATTTTTTGGGGTTGTTTTAAAGGCCTGCAAAAACATAAATATTTGACATATATACGGAATGTGAATATATAACAATGAGCATTAACTTCTCATCTGATGATATTCAATGTCAGTTAATAGGCCAAAAAACAAGTATGATTGAATCCATTCAAGCCCCCAATGACTTCCTAAAAAATAAAACCAAAATATTAAATACACTTTTTGCTGCAGTCTAAAAAACTAAGCAAAATATTAATTTATCTGAATTGTGAACTTAACTTGACAAACATTTACATCTCTTTGACGGATTTACATGGTTGTTGATGAAAACCTATCTTAGTGGTTTGAGACACCAAAACAGCCCCGATCGCCTTCTCTTCCTTCAATCGGCCACCATTTTTTTTATCCGTGAATACAAGGTTTTTCACGTCCAACATTTGATCGTTTTTGTCCCAAATGCACGGAATTAAAGATAGTTGTTTATCTGTATATAAGTCTTTTTATATCTTAAAGCAGCTGCAGATTGTACATTGGAAATATTAAAGAGGAAAATCAAGTAATTTTTGTTCAACACACTGTTGCTTGCAAACCGGTAAAACATCTTGCCCATTCAGTTCCCACAATTCAAGGCTAAAGCTTGCTGTTACCTATTCCTGTATATTGTAATTCCAGATTGCACTTAGCAACTAGTTCATCATTAAATGGACATTTCTTCATCAACTGAGTGAATGATTATGCAGTCAATCCTATTGTACATGTATTGACTAAACAATATATTTTGGCAGCAATTATATAAGGATTCAGTTAACTGAGCGGTATTCTGTTTCTATTTACTCAATAAAAAATAATACAGTATTATCAATGAGTAAGATTTACACACAAAATAATAAACCGTTTTGGCAAAAAGGGTTAACAACTTTTGATAATGCCTGGGAATTCACTGGACAATCACATTAATGTCAAATAATTTATAGACCCATCCAACACTAATACGACTTAATGTTGAGTTACATAAGATATCTAATCTGATAACCCTCTTTGTCTTGTTTTTATGTCAACAGTAATTTGAACAGCTGTCTTGTTTTTGAAAAAAATTAAAAGAGCCAAAACATGTCTGACTAATTACATGTATATAAGTGGTGCTTGAATAAAATAGGTTCTGTTTATTGTTGAACTTTGATTGTATTAAATTGATACAAACACTGGTACTCATCAAAATACATATTTAGAAACTATTATAATGCCAGATATTTTCTGGCATTATACTAAAAAGCTCATAAAAGTTGTAACCATTTTAATATTTAACAGATGAAAACACCCACCCACCAGTGATTTAATATAGATTGAATCAGCTCCAGATTGAAACTAATACATGTATTGTATAAAATTACCACACAGCAGTTTTAATATAAACATGTTATGAAAAGGGTTATTTCGTTCTGTCACATTGCTCCTTGTCCGGAGAAGTAAAAGAAAATTTAGAAAAAGGACAAATTTACACTGAATTTGATACACTATTAAGGTACATGTACAATGTATATCGATAATTTTTAAAGAGGTAGATGTTTTCAGTTCTTATGAATGTTATTGTTACCTTTACTTTATTAGAGATTATTTTTTTTATTATACTTTGGCAGCTATTTCTTCTTATGTTACCATGAAATCCATACTGTATGAATATTGTAAGACATAGCTAGAGCAATTTAATTTTTACTTCATTATTATTATTGTCTTCATTATCGCATCAATCGTTTTACTCCGTATCATGGAGGGCTCTATTTGCATGTCGTGATCAGGATTCGCACAAATTTCTGTTGGCTATAAAACAGGGCCAATATTTAAACAACAAAACTAAAGTCTGTCATTAAAATGAACTCCTATTCTCTCACAGTTAAATGTATAGTTGAGGCAGTATAAGTTACACTGATCTGTTCTTACTTGAACGATTATCTTCAAGAATCAATCCCCTTGAGTACGACGTTAAACCCCAATCAAACAAACAATCAAGAATCAATCGCCTTGAATAGGACGTTAAACCCCAATCAAACAATCAAGAATCAATCCTGGTCCTGTAGAATATCAGACTCAATGCCATTATAATTTTTACATTTGATAGGAATGTTCATTTTGACAGCAAACCTACATGTCGAGTCCACTGTCTGCTGGGACAAGTAGCCTCCCTTTTCAAAAAGACCTTCCCTTAAAATTAAAGTTGTGTTTATAAATTGTTGTATAATATGTAGATGTAATCCTTCATGCATTGATAACAATGGAGTATTTCTGCTGATTCCTGTATATAATTGAATGGGTAGAGGGTAAATTGATGCACTTTAAAATTAATACACACATGTTGTGTGGTCGGGTGCATACATTTCATGTCTAACAACACATAATGAAAACCATTGCTGAATTTTCATACTAATTGGTATAGGAGCAATGTATGCTACAACAAATGTCCATATAAGCTATAACTGTCGGAATCTAGTTTTATTCAAATAAATTAAATTCAAGGAATTTTGCAAACATTTCTCCTACCTGTTATTATTTTGGTTCTGTCTGCTTTGTGTTGTAATTTTTTATGATATTTTTTAGTCCAGCTACATCTGCACTAGTTCTAAGCATATTCAACATTTCTGACATATCACTTGAAAATGTTAATGTTAAAATACAGTCAAACGTATGTATATCCGACTCAACTGGACCAGTTGTTTTTGGCTGTTACCTTTAAGAATAACGAAGAACAGAATAGGGCATCAGAAAATCTGCTTTAACAGAATCCAATATATGCAAGTGGTATGTTCCTGGTTCAAAACAGCTTTTTTTCCTTCATATTGCACATGATAAATGATAACCTGTATATATAATACGAATGTTATATAACTTTATGATTCCATGGGCGAAAGCTTTGTACATTGCATGCCAACCTGGATTCACGAAGTGTTTGTGACAATTAGTATGGTGTGTTGAGCAGAGTAAACTTACCACTCCAATATAAGATACACATTGATATTCAATATTTCGGGTTTATTTTACAAGCATTGTCATGAAACTTGAAACTTATTGGAGCCCTAAGTTTACTCTACTTTGTGAAACTCACCCGTCAGAATAATCCTGTATGGTGTGTTGAAATGAGTAAGTTGTATATAGTTTTGTATAACAGGGCTAGTATCAGCAGGTCTGGCTGTATGTGTGTATGTATGTACATTGTATTCATGTATATCAGTATGTATGGAATATAAACAATTTCTATTGGCAATTTTAATAAGTTGTGTTGTTGTGTGGCATAGCATTTGTAAACCGTGTTTACAGACATGAATTAATATGTACATTTAGTATGGTATCAGGAAGTGAAACATTGTTTATGATATAGGCCGACAGGTGTATTATTTTTACTTGGGGTAATTATAGGATGATATTATTTGTAAATATTTTCTTTACAATTTAACTTATTGAATTTATGAAGGGAGGTGTAATATATACAAGTTTAAATTTGGAACTGACCTCATTATTATAGTTTATTATTTATGTTATTTCATGTAACCGTTGTGTTCAACCTAAGACAATGTTTGAACAGCTCATTTGATTCAATTTACACTACATGTTTATTTGATGTTTAATCTCTTTATATTAGAATCTATGTTGAAGCTGAAGAAAATAATTTGAAACGTAAAAAAAAAAAATCGGTATTAGGGTACAATTTATTAGAATGCATGTAAGCACATGTGTAGCCTCCTGTTGAGTTCAATTTGTGAAGATATAGTATCATACAGCTACAGGTAATCGATGACCGATACATAGGTTAGTGTGCTCATCTCGAGCTATGAAAAGGTCTCAATAGAAGCATTATGCTTTTGGAATACACTTGCTAAATTGGTAAGCCTATAGATCTAACAGATGTTGACTGCTTGTGCTATGGCATTGTTAGAATCTAACAACTCGGCAACAATGGCCCATAAGTAAAATTATAAATCTTTTTAAACAAAATTGTGAATGTTTAACTATACCCCAGGAAATAAATTGTTTTCAAATTGTTTTTTTGAGGATTTATGCCGTACTTCAGGTTAATTCACTCACGATAGAGACAAGACAATCATAAGATCAAAGCAAAGATCTGTCAAGGGATCAACTAGGTTTTCAGTACATTTTATAATAGATTATTTTTACATTATGAATGCTGACAGGGCTTATTTTGGTGTAGTCCAACTGTCTGGTACTAACAACTGAAATAATTGTTCTGTTAATAGGTCCTATCTCAATTGAATACATGTTCTAAGCGCTACTATCTCTAAAGCAAATAATACTGGTCCGACACATTGTTTAAACAATAACCTAAAGAGATAGCTTTGAACTATGTGTGTCCTATTGATATGTTATCTGAAAAAACGTTTGATATAGTACTTTAATCTGTGTATTGGGTGTGAGAAATGTTATCATGAGCTATATCACCATCGAAACTAGATTATCTTTCTGACGATGAGGCTATATGGTTACCTCCCCTCATTGAACTGGCACACTGTCCTGTAGACAAAAGAAAAAAGTTTGCTGGGAATGCTCTCTCCAATAAATGGATTATTTAAATAACCATTTACAATATTGTAGGACCTGAATAAATCAATACTGTGCCATACATGGGTTAGCATCATAAATTCTGTTTTATCCCACTCTCAAAAAAATGTAGCAATGTTTGCTTTGGGAATATTTTTAATCATATCACAAACCAAAGGTATTGTTGGCCAAACATTAACTTACAATCATTATCAAATTGTATTTTCTTTTTCCTTTTTAAACAGTATTGGCGTTAGTTTTGTCCATTATTGTTGTAGGCCTTATAGTAACCAATGTTAACTGTATGTTATATTCGAACAATGTGATTGATAACTTTTGTGTCGGCAGTATTTTGTGTTCTACAATATGAACTGTTGTACATGTACATGTTAAATTATAGTACCTCTGTCTCCATTATTGTTTTGTCAGCTGCTGTGTTTTCTCAGCCTACAAAACCATATTTTGTAATTTGTATGTAAATAAGGTGCTGTTTGTGAACTTGATGTAGTGGCTGACCTTAGCCAAGCAATGTAACTTACCTGAGAGACTTGTGCTCTTGATCAATTGTCTTTTCCAATAATATAAATTGATCAGTTCCTTTTACAAAACAAATGACTTCATGTTTCTCCTTACAACTTTTATTTTTGTTTATGGTTAAGGTGGTACGTTTTCGTCAACTATCGCACTCTGGAATATTTTAAAGCAAGCTGAAGGTCAGAGGTGGGTTTGATCCCGTAAAGTGCAACAAAAATGTTAATGAGAAAGTTGAAGTTATACGACTGAAGATCATTATTTTGACATTTTCAGTTCATTGATCGAAGGATCTTTTTGAGTCCTGGAACTTAATAGTCAGTGACAATTTCCAACCTTCTTGCTGTTAGTTAATGGGTTCAAATCCACCTGTCGAGCATAAGGTATATGAGGGAGTCACTTGATGTGGCTTTTGTAATCCCAGGGGTGGTTTTTACAAAGTTTTCCTTCAGTACTTAAGCCAGGAACTGTGTGAACTGGACTATCTGTTGTGGTATAAGTGAAGTACCCCAACCAATCAAACAAACAATCTTGTTTGTAACTATTCTTAATGATGCTGCCTTTACTTAGCATTGGAGGACTATTTTTCTATAAGTGCAAAAAATCTTCTTTTTTTATTTTATTGTATCAGTCGGGTTGTTCATTTGCTAAAGAACATAATAACATTTTAAATGATATATAGGCTCTAGTACATCGTTGAAGACCAGTCCCTCTTTATCCGGGGAAATGTTTCAATAGTAGTCTTTATGTAAAAACAATTTTGAATTGCACACCGTGACCATGTAGATTAGATTTGGTAAATCTTGAGTTACTTGTGAAGGATAAAAGCCATGGGCTGTGGCAGGTTGAAAGATCCTTGGAGATATCCTGTAGGATTTGAAGTTGAGATCGCCATTGCCACATGCTGAACGGTGAGTTTACCATTCTCTTCCTAAAGCCCAGTAGACTCTTCAGTAATATATGCAATCAATGGCATGGTAATAAAATGTAGTTTTTGTGTCGTGTGGCATGAAGAATGACCTCTCAGCATGATGCCATGTACCTGTATGCACACACTAAGTACTTGTCCAGAAACGGTTTCTTTGTTAGAATATATATTTTTTAGATTCTGTCAGTGATGTACTGTAGCTTTGTGAAGTTTTTTTCCTGATAGCAGACGTAACAACAATTGCATGTGATTGTATTGAGTTCCTGATGCTAGATTTGTTCACTTATTTTTATATGATATTTAATGATTTAAAGGGTGTCAAAAATTTAAAACATGTGTTTTATTTTTCAAATCCAGCCAAAGTATACTTTTACTATTTGGGTATTTAAGCACAGGATTAATTTTGTGGATAGACAAAAAATTATTTGAAGCCCGCTCCCCCACCCCCCAAAATTTTTTTATATAAAGCTGGAATGAAAAATATATTGGCGAGTCATGTGGTAGTTTTGATGATTTTGCTTCATGAGAAACGTCAGACCTTTTTATTTTTAAATATGAGACATGTACACAAATCCTTTAGAATGAGCAGTATGATGCATTTTCAAGTCTTTACTCATGTACTTAAACTTCAATTGTTGCTAGGCATCCTAGGATATTGTTAAAGATTACGTCAGGTTGTCTTTTCACAATTATATTTTTACTTTGGTTTAAATGCACTGACTGCAATTTTAAACTATCCATCAGGCTATCAAATTGCATGTAAGAGATGTATAATCGACTGCCTATTAACAACTTGGACAAGTTTAGAAATTATAGTGTATTGGTGTTCAACTTGACAGGTAGTTAAGTGCATGTCCATTTGTAATGTTAAGAGGAGAATTTCTAACAAAATGCATGTATGTGTAGGTAACTTTGATCAACTACTAGGTAGGATGATTGTACAGGTAAACATGAATTTGTGGCTTATGTTAAGCACCGTTTTGATATATCATATTATATGATGGGGGGAAATGGTACTGTAATTGATTCTAATATTGCACTGTTAGCCTTAATATACCTGCAATTTAGATGTATCTAGTAAATTTAATGCATGGCCCTCTCGGTCTGCAAGGAATATACAGTATAGGTAATGAAGCCTGTGTGTATGGGTCAATTATAATGAGCATGGCCCTCTCAGATTATACCCAAACATAATGCAAAGGAATTAGACAATACACATCCTAAATGTACACAGTCATATCCCAGTATACCCAAACAGAATTCCTACTAAGAACTAGACCGCATACACCCTGAATGTGCATGGCACTGTCAAGAGTATACTCAAGAGGAATTCATAGGAACTAGACAGCATACACCCTGAATGTGCACTGCCCTGTCCCAGTTTTCCAAAACAGAATTCATAGGAACTAGATAACACACATCCTGAATGTGCACAGCCCTGTCAGGGTATACTCCAGTGAAATGCATAGGAACCAGACAACACACCCCCTGAATGTGCATGGCCCTGTCATTGTATATTCAAACAGAATATATAGGAACTTTACTTAGTATACCTTGAGTAAACACACATCCTGAATGTGCATGACCCTGTCCTTGTATATCCAAAAAGAATAGATAGGAACTATACTTTGTATACCTTGAGTAAACACACATCCTGAATGTACATGACCCTGTCATTGTATATCCAAACAGAATAGATAGGAACTATACTTTTTTATACCTTGAGTAAACACACATCCTGAATGTACATGGCCAATACTATTCACACTGAACTTACACGGATATGACTATACACACCCTACCTGGACTACAGGAAACTGAGCATTCACACCCACAATTGTTATGCTGCGAACTCATTTTACCCTTGATATACGTGTAGAAGAACATGCCATACACAATCTGAATATACAGGACCCAGATTATACATGTACCAATATAAAGGAGCACTCGTAACATACAGGGACCTTTGTATACCTAAATATTCTGGAATCTCACAATACACAACTTGAATGTTCTGGGAGACAGGTATACCATAACCAGAGTTTACAGTCACGTGGGTTTCTTCAACCTGAATGTACGTGAACCGGAGTATGTCAAATGTTGAAAATACAGGAAACTGTGTACTGCACTAAATACCGGAGTATAAACAAAGATGTCAATAGATTTGTAATTGAGCGTCTCATCGAACCTGTGTAGGGAGCTGGTACATTCAAAGCATGCACTCTTTTTTTCCTGAGTTATTCGACTAGAGTTGGTTACTGACTTGTATTGTCTTAACATGTCTGCTGTAGAACATTGTGTAATGGGTTTTTTTATACATGTTGCATGACATTAATATGTACTATTGTAATGTTTAACGTGTCTTCCATGTTGTAAGTTATGTTTTCAATGTATTTTGTTGCATTACTCACCCAATGAAAAGTCTTTATTGCATAGTTTTGACCAACATATACTGTTTATACAACTGTAATCTACAAGTGTTCCTTTAAGTCGCATTAATTTAGCTCACTTTAATATGTATCTAAATAAACGGATAAAGAAGCACTTTTGAATATAAGAATACACAGAAATAAATACAAAGATATAGGAAAGAACCCTGTACAGATTACAATTGTCCAAGACTATACTGTCATTTCTCTTTGAGCGGACGGTTGGAAGGAAGCTATCTGTTGCCTTGGCGTTTTTATTGCTGAGTGGCAATATGATTTCCCTGTCTTGTCTTTGTTGCCAGTGGCGTTGAAGGTTTATTTCACACATTGGGCTGGTATGCACTATGCAGTAGTCTTCACGCATATCCGGAAAGAAATGTTATAGTACTAAATGTAAGAACAATCAACGTAGTCTGTTTGTTTTAATCATTAAACAAATATCTTCAAATGGTCCATACCCAGATCTCACTAAACGGAAGACTAGATTTTTGTTGTTATTGTGGGATCACTTTCTTAGTTGAAACCCGTCCGGGAATCGAACCACCGACCCTCAGTTAGGCACCGAATCGCCAGCAGAAGACTAGTTTATTTACTTTGTTTGTATTCAGTACTGCATCATACAGCTCATTTTCTTGTTTATACTATCGGGCGGTTTAAATGACAATGGCACAATTAGTAAGGTGGGACAGAATATAGTCTAAGATCAATGTTTTCTTATAATGTACATGTTATGAAAGGCAGAGGCCACGTGACATACGTCTACTAGTTATTGAACCTCAGGGATATATTGGTTATTACTGTGTCAGTGTTCAACTAATGTGGTCATACAGGTTTTGAAACACAGTCCATAGAACTCCTAACTATTTGAGGAAGGACTGCTAACTGACCCTAGACAAATCGTCTGAAACAATAACTATGGGGCGAATTTATAAAAAAATAAAAAAAGTACTTAGTTTTATGCGGGCTCTGACCATTATACACGTATATAAGTTTGACAGGATGATATAAAAATGAGTTTAAACTTTTTTAAATTCAGGATGTTGTATTTTTCTGTTTGCAGAATGCGTTACGGGTTACTTCATGTTAAATGACCGGTGTGTAAAGGTGTGTCCGCCTGGCTATTATGGAAAGGTTGTCTTGGGTAGCCCTGACGATAATCAATCCTCGGACCATCCATCGACTAGCCGTTGGACTGATGAAGACATGCGTCCATACGGGTTGTGTGACCCATGTCATACGGCATGCCAGACGTGTCAGGGACCGGGTAATGACTGCTGTTTTTCTTGCTCAACGGGTCACTACTTCAGCAACGAAAGGTGTATTACTAAATCTGCAATCAATTTAGAACTAACTCTTATTCTGGCTGGCTTGGGTGTGTGTTGTTTGATTCTGATAATAGTTGGGGTTATTTTCATGAAAACCCAACGTAAAGTGCATTGCTGCTGTCCACAGAAGAGGCATATTGTGGATCTGTCTAAAGGCAAATACAATGGTATCAGTTTGTCATCTGTGGACTTTGAAAGCGACTCTGACGTGGGTAGAAGTGATGAGGAAGAATGTAGGACATAATGTTTAAATACAATTATTATATAATTTAAGCAAACGATATAGGGTGTATTTAATATAGATACTAGTTCACCAGGAAATTAGTATGAAGTATACCTTGAAACACGATTAACTAAAAGAGGGGGAAAGAAAACTTGAGAGACAAAAATATAAAAAAACATACAATGCCATTAATATCGCACTTGGAATAGTTTCAAAGCATCGAGACAATTTACAAATATACCCCCAACACTACGTCCAGTACGGTTAAATATATCGGCAACTGATGACCTTCATGTTTGCAATGCGTGCTTTCTATATAAGCTCTGGGTTAAATAAATCAGCATTGAAGATTATTTTTTTTAAATACTAGTATTCGTCCATGAAAGAGTATTCTGTATTTGAAAGAATTATCTTTTTTTGACGACTTTTTAGCCATACGTTTAGTGTGTTACTTACTGATATATACATTGCCCACGGCTGCTGTGTATGGCTTTGGCCAAACTTTGTGACGCCCATTGACCTTATGAAACAAGTATTCAAACCAGGCATACTCCTATCTGTCGACTGGCTACATTTTAGTTGAATAAATAGCGATCATCTCCAGCATAACTTAAACTCGGTGTGTAAAGGTGTTAGCTTCCTGATTCCGTATGGTCTTCATTTAGCAAATTAAAGGGAAACAATCCCAACTAAAAGAACGCACTTATAAGAACAACTCCTAAGAAAGATAATGAATTCATTTTGACTAACGTTTCGGCTTATTGATCGAACCATCATACACTCCTGATGACGAAGTTAATCGCCAATCGATTCTGTGGCCAATGCGCTATGGTCTAGGTTGGGAATATACGCTGCGGTTTTTGTGTGTGACCTCTGTCAGTGTAAAATTGCACATCTATCGCATCGTGTTTGGTATCCTGCACTTTTCACGTAGCTTATGTCAAAACGGAAAATATTCATCTCAATATGGTTAAGGGGTTGTGGTACACTGTCCTTGTAACGACCAAGGGACCAAGAGCTGCGTGGTTAAAGCGTCGTACTGCTGGTCCACACCCGATGTACTGCATAGGTTCTTCACCAAGGAGACCTGCCATAAGAAATTTCAAGTTGATTGTGGGCTCCCTGTGATCGTTTTGAAGAGGTTTCCCCCATATGTAATTGGGACAATCCATTGCTATATATGTGAAATACCTTTGTGTATGTGATTAAACACTCAAAAAATTTCATCTTGCGATTAGACCCGATTATAGTTGTTGTTATGGGATAGAAGGATGTGTTATTTTAACATGTTTGACAATATACCTACAACGTTGACCACCTTACAATTAAGGTGCATTAACATCTTTTATATATGGCACATTGAAGAAATAAAGATAAAGACAGAAAATGAAGAAATAATTTCGCTTTTTTTCGGTCACTGTTCTTAATTTTATATAAAATTATGTACAGCGTTGGTCTACCTGTTGTGTAAATATGTGTTCGTAAGTGTGTTTATCTTTTCAATTTAAATTTGCATTTAATACAGTTTCGTTTTGTTAATTTTATGTTTTGCTGTACATTATTTTCCAATGCGTTTCCTAGAATTTTACTGTTATTTATATGAAATAGATATAAAAATCATATGTGCAATCAGTCAATTCCTAAGAGCATGAACCCGATTTTGACAAATGTTTTATCCAACAAAAAAATATCCTTCTACAATTCATATATTCAGTTTAGTAAATCAGAACTAATCTTGTTGTACGCTTGGATTGTTTGCTCCTTTGGCAAATTGTCTTTCTAACTCCTAGTATGTATGTATGTATCCTGTATGCAGGGAAGTTATCTCAAAATTCCTAGCTTTAATATTATCATAAACATTATATCATGAAAGTTTGCATTGCATGGTGGCCAGGGCTTACAGTACGCCTCTCTACTATAGTAGTGGGGACTAGAAAGGCAACTGTCCCTCCATCACAAATGTTTTGAACACGATAGCTTAAAAACATATTCTCAGTTAAACTTAAACTTTCCTCTTGTAAATCTTGCAATAATTGATGTCCTAACATTCCATTTAAAAACAGGAATCACAATTGCATATTTTGCAAGATTCAAGCCTGTATTTATTGCGAACAATGACTATAACGTTAAAACATTTTAACAGAATAAATGCATTTTTGATTATACCACTTCTGGTGGGTATTTTACTTTTATCACTGGTCTATGTTGTTAACATGATTATTTGAACACAAGCTCACAAATTATTGTCAAACTTTGATTCTACATGGTTCGTCTTTACCTAGAGACAAAGACAAGGTTTTACCAAAACCAGTCTGCAAAAATGGCCGCAATTTTTAGAATTTTATTATTTATGCGAATGTATCTTGTGTAGATCATAGCTTGAAAATAAGTTGACCTGATTGCCTTCAAACTTCAAATTTAGCTTCATTCACCTCCAACTACAGCCACTATGATTGGCATTGATTGCTTTCTACGAAATAACACAATTCCATATGATGATAAGCACCATTGTCCCAACTCTTAGACTCCATAAACTGGTCCCAAAACTAAGCAAGAAGATATGATTTAACTATGATTAAACAAGCCTTCAATGGAGAACCTGCTAGCAAGTCAGCGTGTAAATTTTTTTAGTTTGAGTATTTTATGTTATATTGAATGATGAATATCTTACTGTGAAATAGAAAAAAATGACAACGTTTGTTTTTTGTATAATTTATAAGTGTTCTTAAATTCTTCAGAAAATAAATATTTTTGTGTGTTCCGCATCCAATTATTTGTTTTTGTAACATTAAAAGGATCGTTGAGACACGAAATTTTCGTTCTCAAATGGTTGAATCCGTACATCTGTTGTACATGTCCTACTCATACAGGAAACGATTTCCACCAATCGTTGGCGGCATGATTGTGAGAGCTTCCTTGTGTCCGGGTGCAGACAAAGCTAAAATACCATTCTAAAATGTAATCGATTCTACTTCCTAAGTCGAGACATTGACTCCAAGATACACCGGGGCCATCTTGTTTTGCACTATTTTTATTTGCTGGTCTGTGGCGTACATCGACCCAAATATTGGCGGAAAGTAATGCGCGATGGTCTGGCATATCGTGCAAGATTTGTCTTAGTCTCGGCCACCATAGTAACTCTCGTCCACTATAGTAATTCTTGCAAGAATACGATTGCTAAAATCCATCAGAATATTGGTGGAAACATTGCCAAGCGATGTAATCTCGCTTAGGGACTGCACTGCCTTCGACCCGGTCATAAAAAATCCTTCTGGGCAGCTAGCACATTTGATTGAAACCGGAAGACGTCTTACCTCCATGCCTTACAAACTGTCAGTCTGCGTTGAAAAGCTAGATGGTACTTGGTTACAAAATGCTCTGAGCCTCAAAATCGTATCCATAGGTGCATGGTTACATACGCTTTCGGTAACAGTCATTTCCAATAAATTGTTGGTGTCTCACTTGTTATAATACTACCCTTTCCAAAAGTGTCGCCGTGTTAGGTCTTTGTCCATTTGCATAATAACAATGGAAAATGGCGAAGTGTTTTAAAACGAAAGCGGTTTAGCTGGATATTGAGGACTCGTCGATGTGAAATAGCGACAACAAAGTGTCAGAAATGACTAACTGAGGCCTTATGATACCAGGCATCTATGGATATGATTTTGAGGTTCGGAGCTCCCTAGAAGGCATTGTTTTACGACCGGATCTAAGGGAGGGCAGCGCAGTTTCTACGTTAGGGCATGTCTTTATGGCGTTTATACCCGACCTATTAAAAGGCCACAAGAAAATAAAGACGTTAAGACGTCATTTAAGACTAGAGCCAAAGTAAGTTTACAACGAATTACATCTATTTACATCTTTTCACATTCTTTGTCTCATTTCACTAGCTTAGTTAACGTATCGGTATGTACATACCGCTACACCGACGGGCTATCTTGGCATAGGCTGCCATGGATTGCACCGCCCCCCCACCCAAACAAACTAACTACTTCGCTTACCCTGTAGAGGCTTGCTTGTTTCAGAGAAGTCGGTATAAGGAATGTATTGCAAATTTTCAATAGTTTCAGCTCCTGACAAACATAAAACCTTAGGTGTTTGAAATTTGCCACGGGACCAACCTCGCACGATGGTGGAACGACCTCAAATTTGCGTTTTATTCAATATAGTACATTCAATCTAGATGACATGCAGCTTAAATGAGGACAGACCGACAAATTGTATTCCATTCTAAATAATCGCCTTCTTCGATTTACCGTTCACGGGATCGAGCCCGTCTGTCGACTCCCAGGTAAATGAGTGAGTGACAAGATGGGGCAATCGCGGGGTGGTTTCACGAGGTTTCCTCTCGGTTTTCCACGATAATAGGGCAAGGAACAGTGTGAAGTGGACAATCCGTCGTCATATAAGTGAAATACCCTTGAGTACGACGTTAAAC
>JAVFBX010179274.1:0-14758 GCA_034783855.1 Mopalia kennerleyi
TTAGGCCAGGAACATTGTTAAGTGGACAATCCGTCGTCATATAAGTGAAATACCCTTGAGTACGACGTTAAACCTCATTCAAACAAACAGACAAACACAAAAAGATAAGAACACCCTGGCTTCAATGCACCTCACATATTTTGACAGCACATCTTAAAGAGTATAAGATTTTTTTATGATTATTAAGATTAAAGGTGTCTTTTTCAAAACTTCTGCCTGATTTTCCACCAAGAAGTAGGCAATTACCAACCATGAAGAGTCATGAAGGAAATTTTTGGGGGAATGATGTTAATCCACCAATCAAAGCAATGAAACAGTCAAATTGAACAAATATGATATCCACATACCAGTAATGTAAATCATGTTAATGTTTGTAATTGTGAATCATCTAATCATATCGACATACTGGTATTAAGTGAAGAGGTATCATGACATTTGTTTGATAGTTATGTTTTTAGGCAACTGTACTCAGAACATCTTCCCCTGGATGACATCTTGTATTTGCTTCCCTGGGCATTTATCCCTGTAGAGGATTTCCAAGAAGCTAAATCCCTTCTTTTTTAATATACTAGTATATTGTTTTTAGATTTGTTTAGAAAATTGTCTTTGGGAGTTTGTCTAGAACATGAGGTGATTTGTAAGTTGTTATTAATCAACATTCCCAGTGACCATTTGATTGACTTTAGATGTATATTGGGCTGAGGACTAACTAGTTCTACGTCTACTTTTATGAATTTTACAGTTAACCGATTGGTAGAGATCTAAGGGTTAACAAGTTCTATGTCACAAAGTTACACTACATACATGTAAGGCGAAGTAATTCCATGCGAAAATGGGAAAGTAATTCATGGTTATCAATACAACTATATATGACATTTTCAATTAGTTTGTTTTTATATGTATAAATATTTTGTTTTCTAGGCCCAAGGAACGCTGAAGGCAATTGTATTAAAGGATGTTCAGGCTGTTAAGAGAGACCATTCCAGCAAAGGGTTCCAGTTTGAAATAATCACTGCAAATAGGACTGAATTGTTTGTAAGTCTACATTTTCTGGTAATATGATGTTTTGCTTACTTTTCACAGAACAAATAGTTACTTAGTATGCTTTTTTATTGACATGTGCTGTGTACATGTATATAGTGTCAATAACCACTCTTTTATTAGAAACCATAATTTCGTTAACCACATTTTCATATCAATTCTATCCTGAAGCACAGTGTTGAACCCCAATCAAAAAGTCATCGTGGGATCTTCCTATTGGTGTAGAGTTATCTGAGCTAAGGGGCAAGTTGAGGTCAAGCTGTTTGTAGTGCAATGTGACCCATGTCTGTTTTTGTTGCCAGTGATGTCAGAGATTATTACATGGTTACCCATAACACAACTCAAGATTAAGATGTATGTAGAAACTTCTCTGCATGAGATTTTAATTAATCAACATCTCTGTGCCATGTATAATTTATTAAATATTTACCTACATATAGGTATATATTGGGGGTGGGAGAGGGAGGGGGTGATGAGAACTTTATAGATCAAGTTGGTAGATTTTTTTACTTTGTATATTGTAGGCAGCAGCATCTCTTGAGCAGTTAGAGCATTGGGTACGAATCCTGCAGTCAGCCATCTTACATGTTAGACGTAACAGTGGAGCGGTTTGGTGAGTACATCTAGCATTGGAGCTCTTTTTGACAACCAGCTCATTGAGAAGGATTCATTTCCTCTTACATGTACATGTATGTTCTGAAACTACATGTCATAATTGAAAACGCGAAACCGATTGTCTGGCACATGGCACTCATACCGATGATGTCACCAGGTCATATCTGATGTTTCTTTAGTTTAAACCGTGATGTCTTTTTATTCATACACAGTAAGCTAATAGCTTATATCGTGTATACAATTGACAGAGTTACAAGCTAAAACATGCTATGTCTCTGGTCATCATACCTTTGACATTCCAAGAGGTACATTGTAGTGCGTTTCTGATTCAGCAGAATTGCCACATGCACACATTGGACAATCAATTATATAATTGTGGAATAGATCCTCGTTTAGAGAACTGCAGCCGTTGCGCAATCTGCAAAGTATAATGCTGTCATTATTATGGTTCTTTAATTGTATCCTTTACCTATTGGCTGGCTGGGTTTAGTGTCTTACATGTCAGCATACTAATCCTACTCTGATGTACATCTCATGGGTTTCAGTCCGGGTAAGGTTCATAAGTGCATCCCGGAGGTGTTTTTTACAAGGTTTCCTCTCGGTTTTCTCCTGTATTAAATCAAGGAACAGTGTGAAATTGATCATCCATCATCACATAAGTGAATACCCTTGGGTATAGTCCGGTTGCCAAACGGGATTTTGGAGCTCGAGCGTGTTTCGCGGTATGGACGATGTTTTATGGTTGATTCTGCTTCTATGGGATGTCCTGAGCAGGAATCAGCTGGCCCAGCTGGGTGCCACCTTGGCACCCTTGGGGAAATTGTTTTACAAACCAAAAACAAAATGGCTGCCGGTGACTTTGTCTCCGGTTGAAAATACCATATAACTTTCTTATTATTTGTTTTAGAAAGCAAATCTCGATGTCTACAATATCTTTTCAGGGCCCAGGAAACCATTGTTACCATATCATTTAACATTTATACTTCTTACAGCATGATATTGCCAAAATGACCAATATTTATGCCTAATTGTGAATGTATTGTGATGGTGTTTAATGGATCTCTTTCTGTACTAACAGGTATTTATAACAGCTTATGCGAGGGGAATGCGATTGTACCAATCGCTGAACAATTCACCTCTCGTGTTCAGGCCAGCGACAGAGGCCGACCAGTCGCTTAGAAAAACATTTTTGATATTTTCTGGCGATTTTTAATCGCCAGCGATTGATCGGCTGGAGTGCTCGCCCGTGCATGTTTTCATGCAAGCGACTACAGTGGCGCGAAGCAATGATGATAAACCAATTCGAGTTCGAGTTCTTCTTACATGACCCGCAAAATGGCAACTTTCACCAATGCAGTCTGGGCGAAAAAGTTTACGCCTTAATCTTCTTTTGATGATTTGCTGTCAAGTTGGCAAAAATGGCAAACACAAAAAGGATCCCATGCTATAACGCTAAAGCCTCTGCCAACCACTTCATATGGATTTGCTGAGCATGACATACATGTATATACCGTGCCCACTATCAGACTAGGATATGGAAATCTTTACTTTCAAGTTCGCCGCCTGCATCAACAATATGGATGGACCAATAAAGGAACAACTTGTTTCCAGTGATGTCACCTGATAATATTTGTCCTGCACCTGTTGAGCTGCTACAGATGATCAATGTGACTGTGTCCATGTCCTGCTCGTAGATGTAGTTGTGTGCTGGCTCAGCTTTCTTGTTCCATGTTCTGCAATTGTCATACTGCTGCTGATTGTAACAGTGATCCTCACAGGACGATGAACACGACTAAATAGATGTATGAATGACTCGCTTTAGTTATATCTATTGATATTATGAGGGTATGGATATCTGTAAATAGTCATGAAGGATACAATTTTATTTTGAGTTGCGCATCGGTAGAATGAATGAAGTGGTGTGAACTAGCATTCTGAGTTGGCATAACATCTGTTCATGCATTCTATTAAAACTGGAAGCGAGCTAACCTCCATCCATGCCTTACTTACAGCCCGCTTGGTCATAAACCTAGTACCATTTTGAATGTCTATATGTAGAGATATCCTCCAAAATGGCGTAAATTATGTGGTTGTAGCAAGGCAAATTACAGCTGCATAAATACACTGGGACTATGCTTTGATATTATAGTAATAACTCCAAAGAAAGATAATGAATTCATTTTGATTCAACGTTTCGGTTTATTGATCAAACCATCATCAGGAGTAATTTTAATGATGGTTTGATCAATAAACCGAAATGTTGAGTCCAAATGAATCAGTTGTTACGATACTTTACTATGTTAAACTCCTCAGTGATAGTCATAATATTTGGAATTCTCTCCGAGCCACTGATCCTGACCTATATTTAGAGACATCCCTGTATAGAAATACCTATAGGAAGCTGCGTTAGCTTGAACTCGACCTAGATTTGTTAAAGAAATGTAGAGATCACAACTTGACACCAAAGTTTACATGCTGGAAGAACTTGAAGAGCAAAAGTTTCCACCTCCTTCCAGTCACCACCGCCGTTTGCTGAAAGAGGAAATCTCTTCTAAATACCATCTCATCAAGCAGTTGACAAAACAACTTACGGATCAGCAACGCATAGTGCTAAACCTCACAACAGGGATCAAGGGATCTTTCATTCTCTAACATCCAAGAAGGTCTTCCAATTTCAACACTAGTAAGTCAGCAGAGAAATTAGAACACAAGTTTGCTAACCTTCTAACAGAATATAATCGGAAACAAGGAAGGTTCCAGTCGCCATGTCAGTGAAATACCCTTGACGACGTTATACCCCAATCAAGTAAAACATATTTTCATTTATTTAATTGTATTTTTTCATATCAGCTTATTTACGTCGAGGAGTTTCATAACGGGTACATTGTGGACGATGTCGGCTCCCATACATGGTGTTAGATTCTATGTCACATATGAGATATGTTAGTCAGATCACGTCGGAGAAGACAACCAATCAATCTGGACTTAACAGTTAGTGTAATAGATGTGTTTACGATGTTTCCGTTTTATTTGAGCGATTTGTTCTTTTAAGATTCTGACGGTAATATAACTAACGCGGTCTACTCAACGTTGTCCTCAAATTACCATCATCAATAATAAAACGACCAAGTGTTCTCCATTGTGTATGTCGTGTGTAATTATTTCACCTTATAACCCATAGAGCCTACAAGAACTTCAAGACGGACGTATGTATCTCCACCTTACGAGTTAACAGGGATAGGTTTAAAGTTGTCTTTTGATTACCATCATCCACAAAAAAGGTGGCAGACCATGAACATTGGACACGCGATTACAGTAACTAAACAACTTGATAAAAACCTGAATGGCACTTATGAATCTATAACGACACTACAAGAAATAATATGAACTTTCTGAACACTTTAGCATACCTGTAGTAGAATCCTTATATATAACTCTGTGAAAATTTGCTTTGCGTATCTGAAATGTAGTTTGTTTTACTGGGTATGAGGTTTCGTCTCTGCTTTCCATCGGTATAGGTCGCGGAACAGTTTAAAGTGAACAATCCGTCGTCAGATAGGTGAAACACCCTTGACAACGTCTACGGTCCTTAAAATGTTTTATTCGTTGCACATTGTTATATGTTGAACATAAACCATCGATTTAAACACAAGTCTCTTTCGATGGTGAAAAAAACTGATTATATTTAATGCAAATTCAAGAATAACCCTGACACAAAATTTATTTTAAACTGAACGTTAAATGTTAATCGCTCAATAGAGCCAAATGCAGGTACATTCAAAATATAAATTGAAGGGGCAAGTGTTTAATTAACTTGACTACGAGAACATTTGAACACATTTCCCATAAAGGAAACTTCCTACTTGAAATTGATAAGGATAAGGAGCGAAACGTGTTGTTTTTATTTACATTTCTCAGGAAAAACAGTTAAATTGTTGCTCTATGCTTAAAATAAAATCGTTAGTAACAATGTGTGCAAGAAATGCTTCGTTACACTCATATATCTTTTCTCACACATTGTTTCCGTCAGCAAAGTTATCAAGTTCCAAAAGCCTTTGCTCGTCATGTGACGAAACAGTTGTTGTCGTATTGTCCACCAAATTTCCAACGTAACCTTCCCATAATTTGGCAAGTATTTGACAGACCACGTTCTCCGACGAGTTCTGACCAATCAGCTGTAAGAGATAGATGACGTCCGATTTTAGATACCTCTCAACGAAACCTCGAAGCAGCCCCTTGCTATATTTACTGTTAACATCAGTAAATCTGTCCATTTGTTTTTTAATGTATGGATAATCCCAGGGTGAAAACAGAAGTCTTATCACAAAACTGGTGACGTCACTGATATTGATGGTACAGACGATAATCGCGAGGAAACCCACCAGGAGGGAAACTTTCTCAAACATATCACAGGCTGGCATAGTGCAGTGTACAGTATAATGTTGAGTGGTAAATAAGCGAAAAACTTCAAAAGAACAGAAAATTGTTTTTGGAAAGAGACTCCCTTCGCTGAAATTTGAATTCGTCGTCATCATTAATTCCCCTAAGTCAAAGTTCAGGTAGATATAGTTTCGCAGGAATATCAGGGGGAAGAGGGCTCCAAATGCAAACACAAGTTTACTGGAGAGATGTTGAAGCTTAATGTAAGACGGAATTGAGGGCATTATACGACCAATCCATCGACTGACGTCCGTCCCCGTTTGTCTTGTGTCCCTGTCAGCCACGCGATTCCGAAGCTCTCCAACTAACTCCTCTACAGCAAATTGTCTAGATTCCGATGAACCTTTATGGCTTTGTCTGGCACTTTCCATTAGACTACTAAAGTTGTAGAGGAAAATTGTGTAGCCGAAGCTCACAATAATTTCGGGACCCAGGTAAAGAATGCCAAAGAAAGCCAGAATGAAAGGGGTGAATTTATAGTAATTAACAGATGGTGTAACAGGGGTGGTATCCTCTACATCAATTTTTTGGCTGTAATAAGTTCGGTTGAAATAGCAGTGAGACTCTGTAAACTCCTCCGATGCTGTAGTAAATTCCGCTGGTACCCAACAGTTAATAGGACTTCCGAAATACTGGAGAACCCCGGTAGTAACGGCGAGAGAAAGGACTGTCAAAGCCAGAACCCTGTGAGCTCGGAGAGTAAACACGTCGCCGTCGCCTTGGTTTTGGAGTTTGGGTGAAATTAATCTGGTGATGCTGCTCTTACACTCCCTGCAACAGGAATGAAATTAATAATTAGTATATTTTTAAAGTATACGGGAAGCATGTAGCAAACATTCTATAGTCTGGAGTTAACGGACACAATTGATAGGATTTAGTATGTTTTAATTTAGTATTGCATTTCGGAATATTTTCCTTTGCGGAATACCAGAAACATTTTTGTTCAAAATTAGATCGATCATGGTGGATGTTTTTATTCTATCCCTGTAGGAAATTCCCCTGCTTAAGACTTTTTATTGAATAATATCTGTAGAATATGCGATAGAATAACAGAACCTTCTTACAACAATTAGTTTAAAACAAAATCTTGTACATGAATTTTATTATTCTTAAAACTCAATTACCTCCTGAATACCTATAAGCTCATCTAATTAATTATTCGTATATAACGCTATCATCTTCTAAACCAGTAACGACGAGACTGTTGCGTTGGATGGACTCAATACCTCCAGTAATTGATTTGAAAAGTTTTTAGAATATCTCAGATTATATATTATTACCCAGCTTTACCGAGGGATAATTTTAAACATGACGCCAAAAATGTTAAGGATGTATGTTTTTTAATGCTATGCCTATCCCTGTAGCTTTCTGAATGTAAAATTTGTTTGTGTCTTTTTTACATAATGCTTTATGTACGTGCGTTTTCAAGGACACGTAACAATTCTGTCGTGATCAGAATGTGTAACATTAAACTTGTTCATAGATTGTAACTAATGTTGTTACATTGTTTACACTGATGGTTAAACCTTTGTGATGTCATGCAATTAGAGCTGCTTGCAAAAATTGGTCTCGTGAGACTGACTCTTCACATAAGCTTAAAGAGAGATCTTGTTATGTCAACAAAAAGTGTTAATTCTTTATCGACAGCATAATTGACTGTTACGTCATCCTTTGTAAAACCCACGCATAACCAAAGATCATCATTATAAGCCTGTAGAATAGTTTTAAATTCAAAAGACAGTTCTGATGTCCAAGCCATCCTTTTTATCAACTTAATCATACAAATGAACTACATGTACACTCAAAAACGCTTTTACCAAGAGGGTTCAGAAATGTAAATAGGGCAATATTTTTGTCTGTGCCCAGTCGTCCATTGATGTTTGACAGTGTGCAGAACGGCATTACACTGAAATGTAGTGATAGCCACCCTGTAAACACAACCGTTACACGTGAAGAGCTTTGTCGTGATGGCGGATTACTCCCTTCCTCACTCACACAATGCTCTTAACAGGAATATCTTAACAATACGAAACATCGACCAGTGCATATTGCTTAATGGGTTATAATGCACGAAAAGGAGGAAGATTTTTAAGGCGGAGGGGGATACTTCGCCAATCCCGCACATGTCTCGTTTATGCCGACTCATTGTAACCATAACACTTTTGCCAAAACAACTAATAGATTAAGTAGCTGCCTACTTCAGTGAATGATAAACACATGGGCATTACGTTTTACAACGAAGGCACACACAATACAGGTTACATTAAAGATGTCCATGCAGAGTGTGAGGTGAAAGGCTAATATTTTGTAAACTTTTTCGCGATTATTTTCTGCAGGACGAGATTTCAATATTTTCTGATATTCAAATTGTCAAATTATCTTGTGATTTCATTAAAATACAATATGGTCGTATTTAACATATCTACTTTCCTCATAGAAACAATACTTACTGACATTGAGGATATTTTCAGTTTTCGGTAATTCTAAATTGAAAAGATGCCGTCAGATATGCTAATGCTTCATAAATGGATAAAATTTGAATAAAGTTTCAATTTTCGATTTAAAAATAAGACAAATTTGTGACTTTAAGGACCGAGTTATCGTTTGGGTTCTATAATTATATAATAACAGAATAAGAGAAAAAATGTACTTACATTGCTGCAAAAAACAGCAGACTTTCTAGGATCACGTTTTAGGCTGATGTTAGATGATCAACCAAACACTGTGTGAACGATGACTGATGTACTAGGACTGAAATTAAAATATGGTTGCGCTCCACACTTAACAGTGCTAAATGTGATTGGAAACGCCCCCCAAAGCTTCCGGAGAACTTGAAGTAATCTTTGGTTGAGTATGCACTTGAAATCAGAGCCCTAGTCAAGGTCAAGCCACTTAGGGCCTGGGACTCTAATACTCATTTCTCATAGTTAACACTTGTTTATCATCTCTCAGTTTTATTGATATTAATTCCAAAATGTATAAGCATATCAGGCAGAGCGAGTTTATATAATATAAAATAAAATTAAAACATATAAGTAGGTCAAACCATATACTTTGAAAAGTAAAGAGACTTTAGCGCTTTACTCTTCTTAATTTTGATCATCTTTTCGCTGAGTAACATATTTAAATCAATTTGGTTTTAACAAAGTCTTCTTCAAAATTATTTTTATTTAAAAAGGGTCATTTTTATTTGAAAATTATAAACCAAAAGGGAAGGACAAAGCTATCTGTACTATTACTCCTAAGCCGCGGCTATGACAAGCAGTTTTATCACTTCTACATTTATTCTACCTATGTCGAATAAGTCTTGCTTTTATTTTACTTATGTACAATTCTTTTTCAAGTATGTGAAATTGTTTTTCACATAAGTGAAAATCGTTTCAACATATGTGAAAAAGAATTTTACATGAGTAAAATAAAAGCAAAACTGATTGTAGTAAAATAAAGTTTTATTCTACATACGTAGAATTCTTTTCAACATTTGTAAAATTATTTTCAACATATGTGAAATTCTTTTTTACATAAGTAAAATAAAACACAAAACCTAACTACTTCACATATGTGAAAAAGAATTTCACTTTTCAAACAAACTGAAGAATGATTTCTCCCCACAGTAAGGGACTGTATCCAACCTTTGTTTGTGCTCCTATTGTCCTGTGTACATTTTCAAGACGAATGTAAAGAGGATAGGATAAGAGTTTAGCGTCAGCAACTCCCAAGTCGAGAGTTGATCAGGAAGTGCAAAGCAAAGCACATACAATGACCTATGTTATATATAGGTCATTAAGCGCAGACTCTTAAAACCATATCCTACATCGTATTATAAAAAATGCCAATTACGGTGACAAATAAAGAGTAAGTATTATATAAGGCGACGGGTTTATTTTTATTCAGTATTTTTTATTGTAGTCTACACCATTTTATTTTCCCGACGTAGCACTGCTCACTACAGAATCGGTCGCAATTGTAGACCTATGCTAGAAAATAACAAAGGCTTTGCGAAACGCAAAAGGTAGATGTGCTTCTGATCAGATTGTATTTTTTTAGCAAATGTATTGCCGCTTAATACAGGCTGTGAGAGAGAAGCCTGTAATTGAGGTTACATATCTACAAAAGAGTTCCACTGATCACCTTTTTATTTTACATAAGTGAGAAGGATTTCCACATAATTATGTTGAATTAAGGTTTATTGTATATATGTTCAATTCTTTTTCACATATGTTGAATTCTTTTTCACATAAGTGAAATTATTTTTCACATAAGTGAAATTATTTTTAACATATGTAAAATTTCTATAGGCTTCCTATAATGCGACCCATAAAGTAACACAAAACAGAAGCCATGCAACTATGTTCCTCGCATCGCTGTATATTCTAATGACCGTGCTCATTTGTCAAATGGGTTAAATTTATTTTATTTTGTGCTGTCCGACCAGAAAAGTAGCATCCAAATGGCGACCTAGGACTTTAAGTGGCCATAAACAGAAGCTAAGCAACTCAGCATCGATACAAATTTTAATGACCGCGCGTCTGAAATGGGGTTAAAGTTATTTTATCTTGTACTCTCAGGTATGTGTCGACCAGGAAGGTGAAAATTGCAACCCATACGACTCTAGGCGACACGAAACAAAATCCCCGAACTCGATGTTCCCGGCATCGATGTAAATTCTAATGACCGCGCACGTGTGTGAAATGAGGTTAAAGTTATTTTATCGTGTGCTGTCAGGTGTGTGCCAGGAACGTGGCATCAAAATGGCGACCAAGGACTCTAGTAGGCATTAACAGAAGCTATGCAAGTCTAGCTTTTTTAATATTTGATAAATATAAGATAGATTTTCTAAATATTGCGGAACAAGTTTCCGACAAATCACAGATAGTGTAAACTCGTCAATTTGTTGTATTATCCTGGGTACTCGGTAAATAGCATCCATGTGTACAGAGAGGCGGGGTGGGACAGGTTTGTCTGTTTATTGAATCGTAGAACGTTGCAGCGTACCACAACAACACAAGACGGTAGAGTTGTCAACGTATCTTAACCCAAGTTCAATATCAGAGTACTTGCGGCCTTTCAGCACCCATCGGAAAACCTTTTAAACCGGCTAGAAATATGACAAAATTGAATTAGTACTTTATATATTTTAAGGTTCATATGGTATCTGTCTAGACTGAAGATCTAATAACGGTTTCTAAATGTAGAAACCATGTTTGTGTCATTTAACAGTCATTAAATTAGTATTAGGTGACAGTCGATGATAAACAATGATGTCTGGTTTCTGACTGGCCATTATTTAATTATAAAACATAGGGTTGTTTTCTCAAACCTTTCACATTATATTAGTCTTCATGTATCACTGACCTGCAGTTCCGCAAACAATTTGATCATTCTTTCATTTTAATGAAGCCCTCTGAACAGAATTTGTTTAAGTTGCCATTCGTACTTAATACCCCTGGACACTCCTCAATCTTATATCGTTTGATTTGTTGGAGAAACAGGCGTTTAAAAACACTGGGCCAATTAGAGCGCTGCAAATAAGACGAATACCCGGATGTCGTTATCACGCGTAAACGATATAAGAGAACTGGAATATCGATTCCTTGGTTTAATGTTGTGTGGTGTTGGAAAATATTAATGGTCTCAAACAGCAAAGCTTCACCGTAAATGTCTAGAGTACTTCCTCAGCAACGCTGTGTTGATTCCTCCATCATGTTAATACATTGCGCATTTACCCAATGATAGTCCCGAATAAGTAAAGGCTTGTTTGTTTGATTACAGTTCAACGTCGTACTCAAGGGTATTTCACTAATAACCACCCCTGCGATTGCCGGAGCCTCAACGTGTGATTCGCTCATACTAGTATACTTGATGGTTGGCAGGCGGACTCGATCGGGTGAACAGTACATCAAAGCAGTACTAATACGCGCCCACGCTGTAACTGTCAGACAGAAGGCTCTGTAGTAAATGTAATGCTTCAATTTGTTTCTGTCACAATCTAAAAAATCTAAATCATTTGTTTTCGTTATTAAGATACAACTGTTCCTCGCCGATTTGACAATGTTTGGTCTCGGGTAGGGACTATGAACAGGGCTCCAGACAATTTCTCTCTCATGATAAGGAAAAAAACCTATCTAAAAAAACTGTTCCCGCCGTTTTCCTCCTCCTTTCTTTGTTATAACCAGTAGCAATTTAGGTGACTACAAGTCCACCAACAAAATTGATGTTGACAATAAAGCAAGTAAATGAAATCGCATGTTTGAAAAGACTTCCGGATTAGCATGTTTCAGAGATAGAGATTGCGATTTCAAAATTGTATCTGTTTATTTTTTGTCAGATTCAATGCTCATTCAGTCCTAAATACACACGCAGACGAACCTGTGTTTAATACGCCCACAGGCAAGCCAGTATTTAATACTCACACATACGAGCCGGTTTTTAAGACGAACCGATTTTTAATACGCACACAGATGAACCTGTATTTAATATGCACACAGATGAATCTGTATCTAATACGCACACAGACGAACCGGCCTTTAATATTACACGAACATGCAATAGCGGTTGTGTATCCAGGAATTGTAGATGAACGCCCTTCCAAATACATCCGGCGTCAAAGTAAATTTTGTTTGTTTGATTGGGGTCTCACGTCGTACTCAAATCTATTTCACTTATATCACAACAGATTGTCCACTTCATGCTGTCCATTGCCTAATTACAGCAAAAACCGGGTGGAAATCTCGTAAAAAACACCCCTATGATTACCAAGCCACATCACGTGACTCACTCAACTACCTGATGGTCGACAGACGGACTTGATCGGTACTTTTGAAGGAGGATTAGTAAGCGCATACGCTCACCAAGGTCGCTCGCCCATCAACATAGATGTTTACAATTAACAAATGCAACCTATCGCAAACATATTAATTAAGTTACAGCAGTGTGTTGTTAGACTGTGTCACAACAACATAGATTTAAAGGCACTAATCTAAAACTCATTTGGATCTATGGATTAGCGGAATGAGCCGATTGAAATTCTAGTCACCTAATTATTTCAGGTTAGTTTACACCTAATGCTTGCTACACAATTCTAGTCTCTGTGAAATGAAACACGCCATGGAATAGCTTGGGGCAGTTCAAAGCAATCTAGCTTAGGTTTGAAGCCTAAGCATAAAAAACAGTATGTTTGTACTAGTATATAAGAGATCAAAGCGATCTAGCGATGATTGCGGGGTGGTATCGATATAATCACAGGAGCTCACGATTAACTCTATCCGATAAAAGGTTTAAACTTTCAGTGAATTTGTTATTATGTCAACTTGTAAGACCTACTACAACAAAAACAACTGGTGTTGTGTTTAGTATATACACAGCAGCTTTCAGATAGAATACAAAAGGAATAACAAGATACAAAGCTCCATCACAAAGATACTAAGCGGAAGGTTTGGAGGGAGCTTCTTGTTGGCCCGCTGGTCTTGGAGCTAAAGGGCAACATGAAGCCGATCTGTTTGTGCTGTCGTTGTATTTAGTCCTGAGATTGCCTTTTGCTTTTTTTGGTTGTTTGGTGCCAGTGGTGTCGAAGGGTGTTTTCTTCATCCATTATCTGGAACGCCTTGTTGTGAGCGAAAAAAAACTTAAGTACGGGGTTAAACCCCAATCAAACAAACTAAGAATTAGTTGATTGATTGGATGTTAGCGCCGTGATCAAGAGTATTTGGCGGATTTGACAGCAGTAACGAGAATAACTCTCACAGCAAATAGTTATACAATTGCTTTGTTGAAAAAAAAAATGATCCATTTTCAAGAACAGAAAACTATATATATCAGATGGCTCGTAAACGGTTTATATTCTGCGCGAAAGATTAAACATAAAGTTTGGTTTATAATTGATTTCATTCACAGAGATATAACACATAAAGTTAAGTGAGTTTTCTTTTGTCGCTCGTTTAGTCATTTATTACAAACAACGCTTATAATTACAGATAATTTACCTTAGATTTATAATGATTGACGGACATTTCAATGTATATACACTGGCTAGTCAACTGTATGCCTACAACCATACAATAATATGAAGGACACCTTACACAAAAAAAAACATTTTAGGGAATTAAAAATCTCGCGTACATATATTGTCTAAGTATGCTAACATATTTTCGCTTAACTCCTGCAAATAACAAGAATATCTTGGATGTATTGACGAACTTTATCACATAATGAACAAGTTTAATATTTTCGCCTTCATAGAGTAAACTGTTAATGGTCTTTGTAGCCTGCTATTTTTATGCAACATGTTAATCATTTTGTAAACTCTGATATTGACATAAAAAACAAAATTGAAGAAACATAGATCCAGATATGCCCACAACGAAAAGCTGGGTTGTCACTTACAAAGTTTAAAAACAAGTGTTAAAAAATCAAATTTTATTCTCTAACATCAAAGAGTTTCATTTAAACCGAACAGAGACAATTCTGATTAGACGTGTATTTTGTAATAGAAAACTCCTAACTGTGTTATTTACACGAAAAACGAGATGGCTCCTCGATGTCTTCAAGCCCAAGTGTCAGGAATTGGAGGTTTGTTTGTGTATAGGTAAAATGGACCAAAGTGTTAGGAATTGGAGGTTTGTTGTGTATAGGTAAAATGGACCAAAGTGTTAGGAATTGGAGG
>JAVFBX010179285.1:0-10182 GCA_034783855.1 Mopalia kennerleyi
ATAGGCTGGGGAAGCCCTGACAAGGGCGGTCGCCTAGTAAACTTTGACTACTATTTACTTTCTGTAAATTGAGGGTAGTTTCCTCTCGAATTCTTTTGCAAATAAAACTCTTTGTGGTTGTTAAAAGAACGACTTGAATATTTATATTCTTTAACAAATTTATCTGTGGGACCCCGTGCGAGACCAGTGTTGAGGCCTGCGCTGGACAAGTCGTGTGACTGCCCCTCGTGGAAAGGAACGCTGACTTCCTGCGTCTTGCCGGTGAGGCGGTTTCTATAAACATTTGGTAGCTGTGCCACATCGAGTCCAGACAATATTGCCTAGGGTTGTTTGCCTTGTTGGCCAACCGGTAAATAAGTATTAAGGGACATCTGTTAACACAAGCGACACTGGTGTAATGTTACCAGAACCGAAAGACTAAACATCATGGGAGGAACCGCAATATATTGTATGTAGCAGTCAGCCATGCAACTGTACTCCAGTTGGGGGTGTTGTTAATGTATGGGAACATGGATCTTTTGTATACCAATAATAAAGCTTGACTGACCCTAACCCGGACTTGACTTTTTGCCCTGTCACAGTTCGTTCGTTCGTTCGTTGATCAATCGATCACACTTTTAGTTTCCTCCTTGGGGAAAACATTCCCCTTAGAGGAAAACTGTAGAGCGTATTCGTTTAGTTTTCATTTAAGTGTAGAAAGTTTTTACCAAGGTGGAAAGGTTTTCAACTAGGTGGAAACTTTTAACGTTAATTTAGGCCTAAAGCTATATAATTATCTTATTTCCATTACAAAGAACATTAAATTTGTTAGTGAAAATATCGGCATATATTTTATGGCAAATAGTCAGGAGGCCTACTCATGTTAAATTGTGATCAGCTGTTACTGCTGATAACCACTCCTTATCTTTATAAACTTCCTGTCCTGTTAAGGGAGATAACTTCACGTGACAGGTTGCCAAAACAAGGAAGTTACGGCTCACTTGACATCAACTGCAGGAAGTTTTATAATGGGTTTTTTATAGAAGTAATTGACATCGAGAGGTTTAGTTTCCGTCTAAACCAGCAGAGTGAAGACAGGTTAACATGGCGGGGAAAGTGGTAGTCTTGTTTATTAGTTGTGTCAGTGTACTTGTGTTATGGAGATCCCCTGTAGAGGCCACCAGCCCAGGCTTACAGTCCCGTATCACAAGTAAGGGACTAAACTATGGGGCACAGGTAGCCATTGATTTGCTCAAAACGAAAGTTATGAGTGAACATATACCTGACGTGTCGGGCAGTGCTTACCACCTGGACTACACCCTGAGTAACATCAAAATTACAGGCTTCACCAAACCGACGAGTACCGTGAGTTTGCAGGCAGGTAAAGGATTAGTATGGGCTGCCCGAGATTTGGGGTTATCTCTTCACGCTGACTTTAAGTATAAATACAAGCAAATCATCATAATCAGTGACCATGGCAGTATCGACGTATCGGTCAGTGGTACATCTTTTAGTTTATCCATAGCTATGGGTACTGGGGCCGCAGGTCATCCCACTATATCTTCCACTGGCTGTAATGCCGACATTGGCGGGTTGTCTATAAAATTCCACGGTGGAGCTGCATGGCTCTATAACCTTCTTAAGGGACTTTTTGAAAGTGATCTAAAGAAACAGATTCAGAAGGTCCTCTGCTCATCCGCAGAAGATGCTGTCAATAACAACGGTAATAGAGCACTCGGCAAGCTACCTATGACTGTCACCATTGACCACAGATTCTTATTAGACTATCGCCTTCTCAAAGCACCACTATTTACACAAACGTATATGGATGTTTTTCATAAAGGGGAGGTCTACTGGGCGGGTTCTGTGACTGAAGCCCCGTTTCCTGCCCCTACTCTACCGACTTTAAGCAAAAACACAAAAATGATATATTTCATGGCGTCTGACTACCTGATGAACACTTTTGCTTATGAAGCTCACCAACATAACTACCTAAAGAAGAATCTCACTGCTAAGGATCTCCCTGCAGATAAAAGATCTTACCTGAATACGACATGTCACGGTCTTTCGCTGTGCCTGGGTAGGTTGATCCCAATGGTGGGGGAAAAGTATCCTAACAGCCTCGCCGAACTTCACATGGCTTCTATTCAACCCCCCAAAATGAACATCACTCCATCTGACATCAGTCTCAGCTTTGGAAACGTTATAGCTTTCTGGGCGAGAACCGCCGATAACAAGGGGCATTTTTTGTTCTCTGTAAACGGGGTGCTAAACACTACTCTAAATGTGTCCGTACGTAGCGAGAGGATATATGGCGAGATATCGGACATTAAGCTTGGTGTTCAGTTAAACCATACAGAGATTGGGCCCATTAATGCCGCTACCCTCCAAGCGCTTCTAAACGGTGCTATTGCAATCTATGTCAAGCCTCAGCTCAACAAACTGGGATCCAAAGGCTTTCCCTTGCCGGTTACTGGACAGGTGAAATTTACCAACACAGCACTTTCTCTAATGAACAATGCTATTTTGCTGGGTACAGATTTTGTCTACAGTGGCGGGCAAAACGTTGACAACAGAAGAACGATTTCAAAGTGGTTGACGGGATGAACGAGAATTCTCGTAGAATGTAATAACCAAATAGCATAAGAATTCCATGCGAATAGATGGTCACTTTTCAATACTATTACTTGGTATAGTAATGCTTTTGACATATTTTTTAGACAAATCGATGTAATCCTACTTACGTAGGCTAAGTATTAGCTTTGTTTAAACATGTAATCTCACATTCAGTATTTTTATTAATTACCCTTTATTCTTTTCAGTTTCTTTATTCCATGTATGAAAGTATTTGTCTAGCTTTATTTTAATTCGATCAAGAAATAACTTACATTTTTCGAACCTCTCTATGAACCCGTATATGGGTAAACTGCATTTTTTATTGTAACTTTGTATTTGAATTGTTATATTTGATTTCTCAATTTGGATCTGAACTCCTTCAAATTGTATTTTCATGTTTATCAGTTGTGTGTTTTTTATCCTCCTTGAAACTAAAACTAATTTCAGTTTCATTTGTATACTAATAGTTTATTCCGAGAAAATGATGTTATATATGATTTGTCATGTTCGTGTAATCATTGCTGCACAGTGTAAAATAGTTCACACGGTCAATAGTGTAACATCCTTGTCGCTGTTTAAATAAATCAAAAACAGGACATATATATGTATATATATATATATATAAATATATAATTACTATAGTAACAATGGTGAGTCATTGTATGGTACGTCTGTTCTCCATACACGTAAGCTAGTAAGTGTAGGTTAAATAGACCTTATAACAAGCAGGCTATTTGACTAAACTAAATGAGAAGTAAAACTATCAGTATTTTAATCTTATAAATTGGCTTGCTGTTCTGTATTTTTGTATATCCACGTCACCACCTGTATCCACGATTACCTCCCTGCTCCTAACTCTATCTCGAACAATCAGAAGTGTTCGTGTTTATCTTTTGACGGAAGAGAATGAGCCTTGTTAATCACTTGCTTGTATCATGGAGACACTGGGGATGATTTAGTACTGTTTCCGAGAAAACTAGACTGGGAACCAAATCGTTGTACAATTAACATCAAATGATTCCAAATTTAACGGAAAATAAATAATGTAGTAATTTATTCCTAAGGTTATTTTTGGGAGATCAACAACAAGCCAGATTGCACTTTATCTGATCGTATCACTCAGGCAATCCTTACTTACTTCCTCTTTCAGTCATAACGAAATATAGTCTCTTGCGAAAGTCAATGGTCCGATATGCATAAGCGTCGAAGCCTCCACGGAAGAGAGGATGGTTTGGTCTCTGTTTCAGTCTGTATATGCCACGAACTGAATAGTGGAGATCTGGTTTGTTGGTCTTAGCTATAACTCTGTAGGCCAAAAAGAGAAAACTTGCCAAGATTGAAACACATATATAGCAGACTTCTGATAGTAGTCATATTGCACGAGATAGACGAACCACATGGTTGAATGTCTTCAAGTGACCTCGCATAACGCACTGCGCCATGACATTTGGCGGAGACGCCTTCCATATACGTTTAATAGTGAAATTTGGCTTTTGTGTGACGGGACATATAAAGTGACTAATTGAAAAATATACTTCCTGTTAGCAACCAGGTTTTTTTTTAGAAACCTGGCCATCCCCGTACTTTAGCTAACCCTTATATCGTTCAACATATATATGGTGAATATATTTTGTCAGCAAGGGAAATTAAAAAACTTATTTGCAGCAGCACAATACTGCTCATGACAAGTACCTGGCCAATTTAACATCATAAGATTTATTTGTTTATTTTAGTGATTTCAGGAAAAACCCATATGATTTTGAAAGTCATATTATCGCTGCACCTGCATGATCAGCACAAGAAAGTAGTTCAATACAAGATGACCTGTCTGTTAATGATATCGAACAGATTCTATTTAAGATTGGACATCTGAGACGTTTCAGACTGTCGTATCTTCGTTCGCGGCCGTTTAACTGACTGTATCAAAAAACAACTTTGTGGGGAACCAATCAAAATCTGTATGGAGATTCCACGGTACTCAATAGACATATGATCTACCATGGAACCTGTTAGTCTAAATGTAGACAGAATTGGAAGATTCTAGCAAATCTGCTTATTTCTCGAAACATGTTTACTGTAGAAATCTCAAATGGATATCAAAGTTTGCCTATTGTATAGAGTTCGCCTTAGAGTCACTTTAAACAAGTTTGCTGAAAGATATACATTTTGTGTTGGCGCAGTCAAAAGAGTTCACTAAGATCATTTTAAGCAAAATTTATCGTAAAAAAGAAGGCACCTTTTTCTGTTCAAGAGAGCTTAACAAAGACTTTTGGTGTTATAATAATCATACTGTCAAAAATAAACCCTGAAACATGCACTGTACTTGTTTCTGTCGACATGAATTCAATTTGCAATATTTTTGTACATGTCATATTTGTTTTCCTACTAATCTTGGGGATCCAAACTCTCCAAAAATGTATATATAAGTATATATATATATATTATGTTCGGGCCTTTATACATCGTCAAAATTGGTTTCGAATTACCTTCCTCTTAAAAATCGACTAACGGATCAAGAAAGACTTTCGGTGACAAATTACGCTGATTTTTTAGAATCTTTTTGTTAACAATGTAGCAATTACAATAATAAATTGAATCAACTCCTGAATTATACTCCACGTAATCATTTACCTTAACGAGTTTAAACCCCCGTATCGGGTTTTTCTATATTTATTTAATATACAACGCACGTTTCCGAGTCTTAAAAATCATATTTATTATAATGATGTTGACAATTTCCAGTTTTAATGTCAAATTGCTTTAAAATAAGGATAGATTCTTAGGTTTATACTTAAGCAAGCTAGGATATACTTTAATTGGAAGTTGGCTACCCAGTTAAAGGTATTTTTTTTATTTCATGATATTTTTTAATCGACCATTGGAAAACACAGTTCATTTAATTGCATATGAATTCCCACAAAATAATATAATTCGTTGTTATGATAGCACACTTCGTAATAACAAAGATAATGTGGTGATAATAATGAATTAATCCCCAATCCACCCAGTATACCACTTCTCTCAGAACCAGCGCATGCTCTCCTTGACCCGGTGTGGCCTGTGTCGAGATAACTATACAGTTGTTTATCTGATAAGCATCAATGGAAAAGATTGCTTTATATATTGACGTCAGTGTTATTGATAACAATCGATTATAATCGGTTATTGATAATACAATTAACTGTTATCATGATATGGCTAAACTAAGATAGCTACTGCACGTATACAAGAACTCTAAGTCTGTACTTTTTCTTTTAGTGCATGTCTCAAACAGATTTCGAAATAATAAACAGATCCACTGGACGAAACACATAGCTATCATCCTAATTTACACCCAAGTCTCTAAATAAAATAAGGGCCAATAAAAATGATGTATTCGGAAATAAAACTATACTCAAATTCATACTCAGGCTCATATTGCGGAAGCGTCTTTTGGGGCCAAGATAGTTCATTTATACGACCAAATGGCATGAAGTCCATACAAATCATGTAGACCCTATCTCAGACGCCGTCGGAATTGCACGGAAAACGAAGTGATGGGCACGTATGGGAGTGGTGGGCACGTATGGCGGAGTGATGGGCACGTATGGCGAAGTGATGGGCACGTATGGGAGTGGTGGGCACGTATGGCGGAGTGATCGCGATCGATCGGCAATGAAGACGGAGTGGTCGGCATGGAAAGCGGAGTGGTCGTCAGTAAGGCGGAGTGGTTGGCAGGGAAAGCGGAGTGATCAGCACGGAAAACAGAGCGATCAATACTGAAGTCAGAGTGGTCGGCACGTAAGGCGGAATGATTGACAACCACATATACTATCGGTACAAAAATTAGTAATAAAGCCACATTAGGTCGGCAACTATATAACCATATAATCTTTACTAAATCAGGGACCCAAATTATAAAAGGCAAGGAGGTGAATATCATCTTTATGTATCCACGTTTATGAAAGTATAGTGAATTGGCTGTTTTGTGGGCACAGAGTATGACGTTTGTTTACAATCGACAATCTGTATCTAAGTAGTAGCTGCAGTAGTTCACATATCGGTCATCGGTATCCACTCATTAATGACCCACTGCCACACTTCGACACTTTTTAAAAACTTTCGAGGCCAGCGAGGCTTCAGTTTAAATCGATTAGTTCATACCTTAGCTTGGTCAGCTGAGTATTCGTTACATTTATTGTGGAACTGCCAGTGTCAGTTGTTGAACTTTTGCAAGGCCGGAGAGGTGACCATTCAATTGAATCCGCCATTATAGACCGTGTTAAAATACCTATTGACATTTATAACGATGTTGACGGCATGTTTGCTTGGTTTCTTAGGAGTTCTGCTGTGGGGTTTTTACTGGTAAGTAAAGATTGAGTAGGCCTAGCCCCGCACCTTCATGGCAACTAGAAGAGTTCTTGTATAGAGAAATATATCTGGAGTTTAGTGGTTCTGTCTTGGTATTGTCATTTATTCAGTTACCGGTGCATGGATGGAACACTGAAGAAAGTTCAAGTCATGGTCATGTTTCTCCTCAGTATACAAGTAGTTTAGATGGGATTAATTTAAAGAAGTCATTCAGACAATGATTCCAATTTAATGTTGTTACAATGGCACCAAGTATAAAGCCTATATGGTTGCCAAAAACATAAGCTGCTTTGGTGTATAATTTTTACAAAGTAGGCCTACTATCGATTGAGAGCAATATAAACACAGGGAACATTAATGCCTCTGGTGTTTTATTTGAAGAAATCAATTTAATTTTCTTTTATTTATCAATCACGGAAAACAGTACAAATTTATCTTGATCTTATATTTTATCGAAAAATAATGTTCACTGATATAAAGTGTATTATTCTCTGGATAATATCAACCTCTTCGGGGGATTTATTAGCCAAAGTTCACTCAAAGCTTAAACAAAGATTCCATCCCCTTAAGGATATTAAGATATTTTGATATACTTTGTCCTTTTGAGAAGTGTATTTCTTTTTTTGGATTAAAATATGGATATTGGCAACAACAAAAAATACATGGATTATATATATTTGCTTCTCACATTTAGTGAGTAAACTTTACGTCAGAAAGAATAATTGTATAGGTTATGAGCAAACAGACAGTCATCAAAGACATTTTGTTTGATACTAAATGCACAAGACGTATTAAAACTTGATTTCGATTTCCGTTCAATTAAAAAAGAATTACGTTATTCATTAAATGTATCGAAAATAATAAACAGATCTGTACGGTTAAATTACTCCTTTTTTTTACGTATCCGTTTTTTGTCAGTTGTATGTGAAAATTGTTTTTTTGTATATGTTTTTAAAGCTTTTGTGTACATAGTCTTTGCAATTTCAAGAGTTTCTTGCGAATGTTGTATATCTTTTCTGCTCATGTATATATCTATGTACTATTGAGGTTCTTTGTTTCTTGGTCTATTTTTGGGATCAAGTTACCTATTTAAAAGAAACCTATTAGACCGATTTTTGTTTACACAATTTTGGACAGTCTTACCGTATTATTGTAGTCCACGTTAGGTATATATTGTATATTTCACGCATGATATCAGGTACACATGTACTCGGAGTACCCAGGTCAACGGGAGTTTATTTGCGAAGGTTGGTCTTACATTGAGCGGATTTGATCATTGCATGGAGTTTCAGTCGATGCGAATTCGTATCTTATATAGATTAATATACAGTCAATAGAGATACGACGTACAACTGTGAGAAACCTTTAGAAATAAGGCCTGCCTCTGAATTAAAAATAATAATATTGAAACTGTATGGCCTCTAACATTGCCAAAAAACAGTCTGTTATAAAGTTCGCTGAACACTAAGGGAACCGTTTCAACTGTGAGAACCCAGGCCAGTCCGGCCAAATATCGTTCTCAAATTGGGACAACCATGTAAATCGATCAAAAATGAGTAGGGTATATACTGCTTAGAAATGATAGATTTTTAATGAATGTGGTCGTTTTATGAGTCGATCAAACCCAGAAGTGTTAAAGTTGAAATGGTTTAAACATTTGGGAATAATTTTTTTCTTTTTATTGTTTCTTTCAATATCTTTATATATTTGTTGCTATAGGCTGAGGCGAAAACAGATGAGTGTTTTCCGAGAGCTAGGTATCCCTGGACCATCTCCAAACTTTCTTTTCGGAAACCTACTCCACTTCGTCAGAACAGTAAGTTACAGTTCTGCTGCTGTGTCCATTATATATTTGAAAACGCTATTTGGTATTGTTATATAAGACTTTGTTTGAAGTCGGTTATGCTTTAATTTGTTACTCGGTTAAAATACTTTTTATAGGTTTCTGACCATTTAACTTGGATAGAGAGTAGCGAAAAGACAACATATATGCATGCAAAATGTGAAAGCACAGCAATATATAGTTTACACACTTATTCGTGCAAATGGAAAAACAGAAAGCTTAATAAGGGGCCACAGGTAAAAAAACATTGAAAAAGGCACATATCTAAAATAAATTCAGGAATATGTTAAGTTTAAAAGAGCTAAGTTTAAAAGAGTAAGATTGTTAAACGGAAATCACAACAGTTATCGTTGATACCATATGTATCATACATTAACAGGAGAAAGAAACTTTTATAAAAAAAAGAGAATTTACATTTTGTTTCACAAATCAAATGTGAAAATTGTTTATTTTATTTCAGTTGTATCCGAATTAAATTCCATTAAGATTACCTTATTTTAACAATTTTTTTTTGTAAATATCATAAAATTGAAACCGTTAATAAAGATTAAAGGCAAAGAAATCACGCGAACTTAAGGATGAAACTCAATATAAATAATCTAGCGGAAAACGTTTGCTTAACCTACAAAACGTTCAATGTATACTACTTGTGATATTCTATAATATTATAAATGCTTAATTATTGGAAATTGAAATTGAATCAAGTAAACAAAATGACACTGTATGTATACAAGTAAATTAAATGCATCTCGCTGAGCAATACATTTAAGAAAATATATTTTAAAGCTATTCTTAACTTAACCAAATATAGAGTTAAAATGTATATTAAGCTTGGCTTAATAAACAAAAAACAAATTGCATTAAGCTAATAGCCGAATTGACTGAAGAAAAGATACAACAAGCTGGTAACTGGGTATAAATTTAAATACAAGAAAATTACATGATCCGGCTTAAATTAATTGACCCTGCTGAATAAGCTTATACAAGAATAGACTTAAGTAAAAAGTCATTTAATTCATTCGAATACAGTCAAATTAAATATGTTATACTAATACAATTTACCAAACAATTAACATTAATTATTTTGAAATGTATAAGTTTAACTTGAGTTTAATTAAGTTAAAATTAACCTGTTTCAAAAAAACTTTTCTTTTTTAACACAGCCAATGTACAAAGCCTATGTGGAATGGGATGAGAAATATGGCAATAACTACGGGTAAGTTCGCATCTATAATTTGATAATGAAAATACACACTATAATCCTAGAACATGAGAAAAACTGACTTCAAATAACGTAATTAATTAGTTTCAAGAATAATTTCATTGTTTCCTCATATAGGGAACTTTTTGTTCAATAATTTTTTGTGTTGATTGTGAATATGGCTCTAAGCATA
>JAVFBX010179296.1:0-14756 GCA_034783855.1 Mopalia kennerleyi
CCACATCTTGTGACTCACTCATATACCTGAGGGTCAACAGACGGACTCGATCCCGTGAACGGTACATCGAAGTAGGCATTAGAAAGCGCACTCGCTAACCACAATGCCACGGCTGTGGCCAGGGCTAGATTAGAAGACACATGTTATGCAAGTATGGAATAATGGAAATAAGACAAAGATAGAGGTTTGACAAAATAAACCAAAAATTTAAAAATAGAAAATCAAATTAAAGTTATACACAAACATAATCCAAGCATTGTGAATGAAAAAATTGATACCATAAAGAAACCATTTGAAAAATTTAAATTTTGCAATTTAATACTAACTTCAACATTCATCCTTTCAGCTAACTCAATTAAACAGTAACATGCATTATGCCAAAAAAAGCAAATTTAAAATAAATTTAACAAATTCATAAAAACAAATTCTTAAAACAAAGATAAAAGATTTTCAAATGATTAGAGATACAATATAAAACTTAACAACAACAAATACATTGTAAGAGAAAAAAACATATCAGCTGGCAGATTACAAACTGTTAATAGCAAATTGACTGCTGTAAAATAGTTAGGCTTGACAAGAGAGTTCTTTTTTAATTTGCTTATTAGTTTTATGCTTGAGCACAAAAACATTATAATTTATACTTAGAAGCAGGTTAGCTTTAATACGCCAGTGATGATACATTTTCAAAAAAATAAAAATTTATACTGAAAATAAAAATTGCAACCTATATTTAACACTTGATCCTAAAAGTTAATAAAAGATAGGGCTGTAAATTACAATGGATTCACAATTTTTTATTCTGGATTATGAAACCGTGATGATTTCTAAGGCATTAACACTGATGATAACCATATGATTCTTCACAAACTGATGTCCACAATAAAACTTTAAAATACATCAATCTGTTAAGATTAACATCTATTATAATAGACAACATCTACTAGTAAGGCCATACGGTGATCTGTGTGTAAATTTATGTGCTGATATCTTGTTATACACCCTTTAACATTTAACCTTAGAGATAATCATCTCAGGAAAGGACAGTCACAAGCCAATGCGGCTCAAGTGCTGCCTTATGTTTAAATTTATGGACACTGAAACTCCATTCACTGTTCTTTCTCAATACATAATTCATGGACGGCATTAAGAAAACTTATTTTTCTGTTTTTTGACTCAGTCATAATTACAGTGGCTCATGTACTGATCACTTGTTAAATTGATTATTAAAACCTTGCTCAAGGATATTTCATTGATGAAAAGGCAATGTAATGCAATAATAATCAAGCACACTAAGTTAACATAACTGTTAAATGTGTTAAAAAAGTTAATGTTCTCCCAACCATGATCCTTCCAATATACTGCCCTTAAGGCTGAGCCAGCTCTAGGCATTTAAATCATCAGCAGTTGATTTGAGAGTAAATATTGTTGTCTTCACTGGCAACAAAGACAAATAAGGACAATGATAAGAGGCAATGTCAAACAATACAAGACACCATAAAATGATGAGCTTCCTGTTGCCCCTTGATTCCGAGACCAGGGCAACACACATTCTGCGCACACCAGCAAAAATAAGCACCAAATGTGAATTAAAATTAACATTAAACTGTACAGGACAAAACCTATCCGGATTGGTTAATAGCCTTCTCTAAAAAAACATCACATTGAAGAAATTTAATTTGTGATAGGAGGCTGACAATTATTTTTTAATCATTTAAAAAGCATATTGGGTAATACAATAAAAACAGTATTTGGGAGCAGAATATGAACCAATGGATGCCAATAAATATCAGCAGTATAATTAAAATATTATAAACGCACCGGGAAAAACAATTTAAGTCTAGTAATATAGATCTATTGAATTAGAACACTTGGCTCAGTTTCTATCCCACAACCAACATATTATTAAGTTTTATAAATTAACACTGTGTACAGTTATGGTTTAGGTTCACCGTTTGGTTGAGATTATCCTGAAATAATTTCAATGATATCTTCAAAATTAATTTTAAAAGTTTTGCCCCAAACTACATGTACAGTACTTCAGATATCATGCCGCCGATGATGCCGGTAACAAGTAACATGGAATAGAGTCTTTGAGAAGCTGGACTTTGTAGGATTGTTGAGCATCAGTCAATTGTAATGGATTATTATATTGGTGGATCCAGGACTGCCAGGGATTAGCACCTTGTGAACTATAAGGTCCTGAATTAACACTAGCTTGTGTCTGAACTTTCTTCAGTTGCACCATTTGAATGCTCTGCAGCAGAGTTTGTATGTCTTGCAAAATGAAAACCATCCCCTGATTCCGTTGGCTGACTTAACCCTGCTACTGGATTCACTTGTGATGGAAGGCGTTTATTTTGGATTACAATTTGGTCTCCACCTCCTACAGCCTCACCCATGCCATTATCAGGATTTTCGTCTATATTATTTTCGCCATCAGAAATGATGGTACTTGATGATAATTTTTTATGACACATTGGACAAGCATCTTTTACATACAACCATTTGCGTAGACAGAACCCATGGAAGTAATGCCCACATGGAGTCACCTTAGCGGAGGTGAACATTTCTTGATAACAAATAGCACACACATCGTTATGGTCTAGGAGCTGTTGTGTGGTAGCATTCGGTAAACTACCTACCATTTTTACCGCTTCCCTTCTCAACAGAAAGCTTTTCCAGCCAGACTGCAGTCTCTGCCAGACATTGAAATAACAATGGATGATAAGAATGGAAGAATTTATCAGACTCCATTCACCGTAAACAGATTCCTTGATTCCATAACACACAACTAAAACCGCAATAACAAATTCTAATACGCGTGTTACAGACCTTGCATAGTACACCACATCATCAAGGAAATCCCAGGGTTCATTTCTTATAGAGTCATACATAAACAGTGCATAAACTACCAAGGATCCAATCACTTGGACAGAAGTCAGTAAGCAGCTTGACACAATCACCAGCAGCCAGAAATCCACATCAAAGTACTGGCTTATCGCGTAAGACATATACAGAGGAAAGATCCACAGGAATGTGCATAAGATAACAGCCTTAAAGTGTTTCACATAATTTTTGCTGTGGGATGCACTCAGAGTTAATAAGATAGGGTCTGTTATTTCATACATAGATTGTAATAACGATGAAGTGACAATGAATAACAGAACACTCATTAAGAATGCTCTCTGTAACGGTCGCAGGTCTAACAATCCAGTTTGTACAGCTATCAAAAGCATGGTGAAGCCTTCTGTCCAACCCTGCATTAAATCATTGTCATGTAAAATCACATCCCAGCCTTGCAGGTACATCTTAGTCAATGACAGTATAAAATAAGAGGCATATGATATGGTAACACAGAGAGCGAACAAGCTGATGGGTGTGGCACAGCACTCTCCAATACTCGCCAACAAAACAATAATCCAGCCTTCCTGCAAAACAGGGTGATTCTGTGTAAACAAATACACATATAACTGTGACATGAACAATGTCACCCAAAACAGTAATAGCTGAGCTGGCAGCAAGATCATGTGCCAGAATGCAACAACAACGGGAAAATAGCCAAAGGCCCTCAGTGCTACCATCACTTGGCCAAGACCGTCTTTGACTAAGTCCAACATAAAGCCAAGTTTGTTAAACATGAAGAACATGTAGAAAAGAATTGTGAATGCTGTTGAGAAAGTGTGTATTGCTGGCAGGTCCAAAGCAGGAAGTCCTCCTAGTCTTGCTATCATCGGCAAGGAGTAGACCAACATGCTGTATTTTGTCCAGCTTTTCATCTCTATTAAACAGGTAATTAAGGCTGCGATAAAACATTGAGCTGCCAGGTGTAGCATTAATCTCTGCATGGAAGCTGCGTCATCAAATACAGATGTTATTGGACTGATTTCCATGGAATGCTGTTCAGAAGTAACAAAGGCCTGGGACAGAAAATGAGCGGCGAGAAGGAGCAAAGTGCTGACTAGGTACATGTAGAAACTCACCAGTCTCTTTAGGGGCAATGTAGCCAAGGTAACTGCTAATAAAAGAGCTGAAAATAGAAACCAAAGCAAAATATTATCAAATCCACTTTTAATATTTTGTACAATTCTGAGATACTTAGGTTAGTTTTTCTTGCTGAAACATATCCAAATTGAACGTAAGATAAGCTTAGCTCAGATGTGTATAAGTTATTTTTAAGTTGTCCACTTGAAAGACAAGCCCTTCTTATTAGTATCACTGAACCAGTAATTACCAAGGCCCACATGATTCAGACTACAGGCGAAAGGTGTAACCTTTGATCACATAGATTAGCACCTTTCATTATTAAGGTCGTTCCTCTAATATATGTTTAAGTACCATATATGATCCTATATAGTAGAGATTTTTTTCATTCATATGACATTGTGTCTGCCCAAGGAAACTATGTAGGTGTCTAGCCAGAGGGCCAATATATTGAAAAGGTTATCAATAAAGCGAAATCAATATAATGCTTTTGTCACATGACTGTCACATGTCCAAGAACCAAGCAGAAACATTTGGTTGTTTGCAAGTGCGTGATGCTGATAAATTATTTGAAAATCAGTAAAAGATAATAATGCAACTGCCAAAAAAGAAAAATCTTAAAGATTTTAATATTCAGAGATAATAAAGATAGAGAAGAAAATATGTGCTAATTTTGAGTTCAATCAACAGTTGAAATGGTTCTCCATATCAAATGTTATTTTTATGAATCTTCATTTTCCGCCAAAGTCATTTAGCTTAACTGGCAAAATAAAGATATGGCTAATAATCAAATACTTTTAATCATTTTATCAGACTGAAGGCAGTGAATTCAATTGTCCTGCAACAGTATTGTTTATGAAGTACATTATTTCCTTGTGTCAAAATCAGTTAGTTCTAAAACAAATAAATGAACAGTAGACCTGGCTTATGCATATCCCGGACCCCATGTAGCATCAGATCTTCACACAAAATAGTTAAAACTAGATTTAGAAAAGTTGATTTGGTCTACCATCATACCATGTGAGGATGATTTGTGTTTTTAACTTTTTCTATAGTGTTTTCCAATATATTTGTTTGTTTGTTTGATTGGGGATTAATATCCTACTTGAGGGTATTTCACTTATATGACATTGGCCTGCCCAATCCGCACTGTTCCTTGCCTAATTACAGCGGAAATCTGGGATGAAACCTCATAAAAACCACTCATATAACTGATGGTCAACAAACAGGCTTGATCCTGTAAATGGTACATCCAAGAAGGATTAGTAAGCACGCATGCAAACCACTAAGCCACGGCTGCTTTCCTTAGTTTAAATCATCCATATCAACACAGACTTTACATTTGTTTATTTTAGATGACTATATCACTGGGAATCCAAGCATAAACTAGTGTCTAACAATAACACAGTTCGTCAATCACAGTCCAAATTGTACCTGGATGTGTAAGTAACAAATTACCTAGGTATGATAAACCAGTGATGATGATTTTCACATCTTCTGTCTTGACATCAAGTGCTTTATGGGGGTCAGTTCTAAACCAAGCCTCTACAATGAACAGGGAAGGTACTCGCAATACCACACTGACAGCTCTCTCAACTTTCTCTCTCGGTATCTTGCTGGACAAAACATTCATCTTGATGAATTATGATCTAAAAATATAAACCATTTTTAGACATTGTGAGGAAATACACGTAGATTTTTTCTTCTTTATAGTTTTGTCATTGACAGGAGAAAACAATCTTTTAAGAAAATGTCATTTAAAAGTTTGGGAGCAATATCATTGTTTACCTTATCCAATGTAATTATGAATGCTTTTGTATCCAGTCTCTTGTAGGCATTTGTGTGCAATAACTTAAATTTGTAGGGTGGGGGGTGGGGAGATGAAAACGTAAATTGGATCATTTTATCACATGGTAATAGCTCATCAGGTTCTGAGTCTCGAAAAGACAGATCTGTCATTTATAGCTGAGAAAATCAGCTCTGTCCATTTATTTTTCATATTATCATTACTCTGTGATCTGTCCTAATTACTTTTTTTTTTAAAAGACAATTATACATTAGGCCCAATGTTCTGTCTAACCTGTCATAAGTGCATTGTCTGAGAATTTTATAGCCTTTTGAAGAAGACTTAGCCTAGATGTGTAACATGTAGGCCTAGGGCCTAAGCCTTATTTTTAAGGGTAAGAATTTGACAGGTAACATAGACATTGGTGGTAATGCTTACCACAAAATTTAATGCACTGTTAACACACAAATTTATTCGGTATTTCCAACTAATGTAAATCAACATTCGATCAATCGTCCTGACTTACCGGACGAGAAAACCATAAGTAAACATCTGCAAACAACTCCTTCTAAAAAACAACACACTCTTTCCGTCAAGTCAGTTGTTACGCGCATGCTCAAATGAATTACATGGAACGCATTTCCGGTTTCTAAACATCGTCGGGTGTGCGACGCTGTCAACGTTCTCTGTGCTGTATCGGTCAAATCTTTTTGTAAATTGTTAACATTTTGCTATCTATTTACATCAGGAGTCGTCTTCATGACTATGTGTGGCACATAAAGCTAACACACAAGCACAGAAATCCGGCGCATACATTACACCAGCAGTGCTAGTTTGGAGAAATAATACAACAACAACGTGTTTGACATTTCGGCATGTGACGTTTGGCTGATCGAATGTCTGGAATTTTTGAGTGTATCATTTTCCTTATTGAAAAAGAAACTTCAGAAAAATAATAATTAACTGTTTCGTTTTGAACACTTTTGTGTAGGGAATTTATCAAACGTCAGAGTTAACATCACTGTCTCACTGCATAACAAATATGGAGTTGTTTATTTCGGTTGAAGTGAACAATGATTAAGATAATATAAAAAAAATACATAAAGTATAAAAGGACATTTGCAATGACACAGCTGGTAAGCTGTTAAAGGTATTCATACAGTTCTTTTAAACATCTCATCATGTCGTGGCGGGAATTGTTACGAACCACATCAGATGTAATTCTTCGAGTACCACCATTATTCATCATGGATTCCTTGCTTTCTGGATCATTCTTCATATTTGAGATGTTTTCTCTGAACCTCCTACTGTTAACTATTGCATTGGTGTCCAGTAAGTTTGATTTGTTATTTTAACTGTTATAAAGGTAATGTCCATAAGGTGACATCAACGGATAAGTTAAAAATTATGATTTAACTAAGTTTCAATAAAATGCTCTCACTTGCATGAAGGTAATTTTATTTATTGAACTGTTGCAATCAATTAATGCTTGAAACTACACGGGTCAACCGGGTAAAGCTCAAAGCGAGACGACTTCGGTTTGGAACGCAAACAGCACCATATATGGCAAACTGTAAACCTGTGTATGGATTATGTATTGTACAATGTAAGTCAAGCATCCCTGTATTTTTTAGGCATCTTTGTTGATTGTCATTCACCCAACGGTCAGACTGGCAGGCTAATATATGAGTGGCATAACCTCATACCTGAATGCTCTGACAGTGAAGTATTATATAAAAGTAACCCAATCAAACAACAGATATTTAAACTAATAAATATAGTGGTAACAAAAGCATTTTGTGGTCTCTGGCCTGGATCATAAAAGACAACCATCAATATTCCCCATCTTCAACTGCTGACTGTCGGCATGGCTGTGTGAATTAAAGAGAACATTCTTGTCTTTTGCTAAGTTTCAGTTTAAATTTTAAACACACAGTGTACAGACCTGTAAATTATTCATTTGAAATGTAGTCCGCTTATTACTAACTACGTCGAGTCACGAGTGTGACTACAGTCTCAGCTGGGCAATGGAAGCAGGACTGTAACAGCATACCATAAGTCAGACTGTCTATTAACCAGAACTCTGCAACTCTTAGAAAGGTTGGCTTGAAAAGAAATAATGTGTAGTTTACAGAATTACAGTTATTTCTCAATGTTCAGTTTGTAAATTTGTTTCTCAGTACAGAATGAGAGGTTATGACTTATTCCTCATAAGATCATCATCAGATGTCCTGTGCTCTCATCTGGTCTGTTTGTGTGTCTTTGTTTTGTGTCTTGTAATTGTCCTGTCTTGTGTTACCAGCAGGGGTTTAGCCAGAAATCCCAAGTATGGTGTCCAAACTGGTCATTTTGCTTCACTTTTTAAGTTACTGGGTGTCCTATTTTTAAAGTTCCCCTATCTCCTGCATGTTAAAAATTTCTTAAAACAGGGTGTCCAAATGAGACAATTGTTCAATTCAGGGTGTCCAAAGGACGGGTGGACACCCCTCTGCCTAAGCCCTTGGTTACCAGTGATGACAATATGGGTGTCCTTCACACATTGGGCTCAACTGCCACATCATCATGTGAAATGAACTTTAAAAAGTATGTCATAAAATCTCAATAATACAAGCAAACTGTGTTAGGCCTACAGACTACAGTAGACATGTTTTTCCGATGGGCTAGCACGATTGAGCTAAATAAGAACTGTTAATAAAAGTACCCACATGCATAGAATTCCTTTATATAATATAAGCTTGTATGATTGTATCATTTTGTTACAATTTCAAAATGAACTTTCTATAAAATAAAAAAAACTTTAAAAAAAAACTATTTTTAATGAATTTACATTTTTTTTTCATAACTATTCCACCTCTTTTTTTTTCAACCAGACTCCACTGTTGCCCTGTTGCTCTCATAAAATGAGAACTGAGGGGCAACAGTGTCTTTTTCTTGAACACCATATCTTTGTGGTGTCTAATAAATGTTCTGATAGTGTAAGGCTTGAATTTTGCTAAATTTTTAACTGCTCAGTTATACCAGTAGTTTAACTGTACAATCCCAGAGTACATTTTTATGGTCCGCAATGATGAAGGTGTAGTTAGCCGACGACAATAATTTGTACTGGTATCGCCCCTGTTGTTTCTGTTACCATTTGTATCATTCATTTGAGTCATTTTTATTCTTCTTTCAGCTTTTGGTACTGCCCTGTTGCTGTTTTGTCTGACGACTCACCAGCTGTTCGAAGTTTACAACTACCTGGTTTCGACCATCATCTTATGTGTCTCAGTCTGGTGGAATCTTCATTATATGTGGGAAAACAGTATGGTTGAACCACATACACGACCTCGCAGCTGGATGGATTGGGATACAATGACTGTGATAACAAGTAATCCAAAAGCTAATGTCCCAGATCAGAATGTCAGCTTTGGAATTAACTTTGTTGTACAAGTTAGTTTGGCTCTACTGTTCATCCTATTCCGAACCCAAGGCCCTCTATTTAACATGATGCAGACAAGCCGTATTGGGGTGTCCATGCTACAAGGCAGTGTTTATCTGTCTCTTACTCTACCCATACTTTGTGGAGCAGACACTGGATTGTCCTGGCAATTGCCTTTGTTGTCTGTTGGAATACCCACTGTGTACATGTTTACAGAATTATATTTATATTGCCCCAATATTTTCAATGGTTTGTCAGATGGCTACATTACAGCTTATCAAACCATAAGTACATTTGGGATTCAGGTTTTCATAGAGACACAGTGGATTCGTCTCCATATCCCTATAGTTCTGTTTACATTTTGGCTGACGAGAGTATCGTACCATCTGGTCTGGTATGGCTGGTTAGAGATGAATGAATCATTGTTGTACACTGGGGAATTGAACTATTTGAGCATAGATTTATGGACGTCGGTGTCACAGCGCGTTTTAGTCCGGGGATGTGAAACCATTATAGCTGTGCTCGGATTAACCAGTGTTGTGTCGTATGTGGCCCATTATATTGGTATCTTTATGGCTTTCTGCATCAATTCCAACAACGAGGAAGACAAGAACATGGGAACCGTATCAGCCATATTGTTTTTTATTCTAGCTTTACAAACTGGCCTTACAGGCCTTGAACCAGAAAAGCGACTTGTTCGCTTGTATAGAAACTTTTGCCTACTGTTTACAGCTTTATTACATTTTGTGCACAGTATGGTTAACCCTTTACTGATGTCTCTTAGTGCTTCTCGAAATCTATCAATCAGTAGACATCTTCGTGTGTTAATAATGTGCCTCATTTTAATTATATTCCCAGCAATTCTTTTGTTTTACTTATGGGCAGAAAATTCTGTCAGTACTTGGCTTTTAGCAGTGACTGCGTTTAGTGTTGAAGTCATGATCAAGGTGGCGTTTTCATTAATGGTATACATACTTTTTATGATAGATGCTTACTGTGATTGCTTTTGGGAAAAATTAGACGATTATGTTTACTATGTCAAGTCTGCAGGAAGCACCATCGAGTTTCTGTTTGGGATCTTCCTTTTCTTTAACGGTGGATGGATAATGGTGTTTGAATCCGGAGGTACAATTCGTGCTGTCATGATGTGCGTTCATGCTTATTTTAATATATGGCTCCAAGCTAAAAAAGGATGGCAAGTGTTCATGAAAAGGAGAACAGCTGTACAAAAAATAAACTCCTTACCTTTGGCTACTCCTGAGCAGTTAGAGGATGTGAATGATATATGTGCAATCTGTCATTCAGAACTTACAAATGCCCGCATAACACATTGTCATCATTACTTCCATGGTGTATGTTTACGGAAATGGCTCTATGTACAAGACTGTTGTCCGTTGTGTCACAAACTGATATATGCTCCTGAGCCTCCAAATCCTCCAATTCCTAGTACTAGTGATGGAAACATAGCCGAGGGCTCCCCTTCAAGAGATGGGAACCAGAATGTTAACACGGAAACAGACTTGAGTAATACAGCTGAAAATGTGAGGGAACCGCAGGGTCCAGATTTGTTACCAGAAGCTGAACAATGGCCTGACTTTGAATTCACTGATGATCGTGAAATTATTATAAATGCTGGCCAAATAGATTATGATACAGTGCATTTTGAGAATGTGTTACGGACTGCTATGGCTGCTTCTGAAACTCAGTACCAGGGAGATAGAAATACCCCTACTATGGAGCTTAATTCAACATCAATGAATGGCGAACATGCCGAACAGAGAAGATGTACCACAGACCAAATTTCAGAAACTCAAAAAAGCCCAACAGGATCGGAATCCTCTTACCAAGGGGAATTTAACCCTTTTGAACAGGAACTCTTTTATTATGATTCTGATGAAGGTGCAAATAGTTCTCCAACAGAAGATACTGTGTTTAGTCAAAGATGAAAAATATCTTCCTCATCAATTCATATTTATATGTTAATAATATTTAAATGTGCATATATTTGGATTGTTTCTAAGATAGAGAAATATATATATATATATATACATGTCGATATCGTATGCCATTGTTCGGATTGTTCCCCAGGCTTTCTACACAGTTTAATAAAGATGACTAGTTGGTTCTAAATTCAAAAATAAAATAATTCCAATACCGGTACGTTGACATTTAATACCCGATATGAGGGCTGTTATATCTTACTGAAATGGTATTTAAAAACGCCTTCTCCTTTAACAAAAGGCATTGAATTTAAGCCTACAATTTCAGTTTAATGTTCCTTTCTTTGGAAATATGCATAATACACTTCTTGTCAAGAGTCAAATTACCGACCATATTAACCGGTATAATGTAAAGACAACCCATACCTTCACTGGCTGTTTTTAACATTGAACAATGTCCTGGTAATACTTTCAGACAAAAGATCTTTTACAAAACTCGACAAGCCGCAACTATAATCTAAATATAATAATATATATGTATGAAGCCAAAAAAGGTTTACAAATGGTGCTAGAAAATGCTATGGGTTTTGTCGCTAACTTGCAGTCAAAATGTATCTGGCTGCACAGCTGGTATGCTTCTGTCAGTGTAATATAATTGATCAGACTGTTAACTGTTAGGTTATTGTCCACTAATAATCCATTGACATTGATATAAATTGGTTATGCAATAGATACATATGTAGATAATTATACTAGCTTGATATATGTGTTAAAACATTGTGTTCTACCACAAAACATAAAGTGGTATCAATAAATTATATATGTATGTTACCCCACTTCTAAATATTTTCCAAATCTTATAATAGCCAAATATTTTCAGTCCTTTCTCCATACTGGTTTCTTCTTAACACTGAGAGACAACAACAAGCTAATCTTTTTGCAATTTGTCTTTGTATGGTATCTTGTGGTTATCTTGTCTTTGTTGTCCGTGATCTTAAGGGTGGTTTCCTTTGCTTATTGGGCTGGTACTTCTTAATATGAGTGGAATAACCTTAAGAGTGATACCCCCAAACAAACAAAATTATTTATACTGCTATCACCAGGGGCTTAGCCAGAAATAAAAAGTATGGTGTACAAAATAGCAATTTTCTTCACTTTTCAAATAACTGGTTGTCCAATTTTGACAGTTTTCATATCTCCTACATGTTAAAGTTTCTTAAAAGAGGGTGTCCAAATGAGGCAATTGTTCACTTCAGGGTGTCCATTTGGACGGGTGTCTGTCTAACCCCTAGAAACCTAGAAACTGTAACAGAGAATTTTATCTAAAACAAATATTGGAAATACATTTATTGTACACTGGAGCTTGAATTGAAACAATTAATGCTGCCCCGTGTACGACGTTAAACACCAATCAAACAAACAAACAAACAAATAATGCTAGAGTGACTGTTGAAAAAGATAACCCACAAGAGGTATTCCCCTTTTTTGACATTTTTTTGCCAATTTCATGTAACATGACTTTATTAGAAACTTGATTTAAAATGGAATGACATTATTCAAAATGAGATGATAAATTAAATCACCTCTTTGTTATGTTATCAAATGGCATTTACATTCGATTATTGTCTTAATAAAAATGACGGCATTTGATCCAGAATAGTTTGCAGTGTCATAACAAAAATTCCAAAAAGTTTTATCCAATGACTTACATAGATCTATTATATATTATGAGTTGAGGAAAGATCAGTATTTTTGGTACATGGAAAAAATTAATATTATTAGTGGTTAATTAAACTCAATTTTCATATCTTTAATACTTTTACTCAGTCTCAAATTAACTTTTCATGTTGTGTTCAGTTTGCTTAGAGGCTCCCCAGTTATTGTGGTGATCAAAGAATTTAATGAGCTGTACAAAGGTATTTCTTAATCATACAGGTGTTGTGTAAAATTGGTCAGGTGATTTAATTATATGTGTTATGATTATGGGTTCTCAGGTATTTTAATTAAGGTTTGTTAGATCAAGTAAATCGATATTCAGGTGTGCCTGGATGTATAGGTAGGTAACATGTATATATAGGTTCCGATGTCTTCAGTTTACAACAAATTGAATCAGGACTATCATTTTATGTAGCACTTAGGGGTACAAATTGCGTTCTTTGTCTTCTGTATTCGTGATCCATATGTCTGTGTGCGTTTGAAGAGAAATATAAAGCGAATCTTAGACATTTCAAGGAAAATTAAAACCCAGCTCAGAAATTTCTTAGAGAGAATTGTTTCAGTATACGGTTGAAAGCAACACATGATTTTGCTAGACTTAATAAGCAGAAATACATTGAGTAATATTTGACATAAAAACCCCATCAAACAAACACATTTTTGTCAGGAATGATTGTGGGGATGTGTGTAATTTAAAGTTTTAAGAAATTATGTTTGACCTGTTGAAAAATAACTCACAAGTTAGCAGATATTTCAGCTTTATGTTACTACTGTATTTGGAATGTTGAATTAATGATAAGATTACAGGTGGCACTGGGGTTTATTGAAAAAATGACTTGTTGACATAAGATAGATATCTCTACAAGGATCCCTGTAGTGTTTGATAAATAGGTCTGTTGTTAAGGTCAGTACATCAGACACTTTAACTGATAGACAGCCAAAATATTAGTCAAATAAAATACAAGGACATGGTACAACAATCTGATGAAGAGTAGCACTAGTCACATACACACTGCCCTTGATTCTTACTTACCGGGACTATTTTCTGCAATTATTCTTGCCTTCTGACTAAGTGCAGTTTGTTTGAAGAGTAGCAATGCTGTCTTTACTTAGCACTGGAGGAAAACATTATTATCCAACATTATTGAAATGCTTCACATCCTGGTTGTGCTAGTGTCAATTATTGTTGGAATACATCGCGGTCACATAACTGAAAATTAATACCCTTAAGCAGTAAGCACGACGTAAAACACCAGTCAAACAATTATTCAATTATTCTTGGTTGGAATATTCTCGGTGTTCTCTTAAAACAAAATGGCAACAGGAAGTTGATCTGCCTAAAGTCGTCTTTTGCCAACGGGGTTCTGGATGGTCACCTATATGAGGGATTTGTCATCGAGTGAAATATCAAATAAACAAACAAACTTTGCTCACAAAAAAGTTAAGCCTTAAAATAGCCAAATATAATATTAATGATAAGTTCATAACTAACCTGAGTGATCTCATAAAACTGTTATGTGATGAGAAATGAGTCTCTATCTGCTGTAAACGACCTGTGTTTAGTAAGAAGCACCAAATATAGAAATGAGTCTCTTCCTAGTTGTCATTTTTAACTAATACCAAAAAAAAACCTTTTGAAGCTGTGTCATAGAGCATTTAATCTGAATTTATATTTGTTAATTTAGGATGGAGCCTTTGTTTGAAGCTGTGTCATAGAGCATTTTATCTGAATTTATATTTGTTAATTTAAGATGGAGCCTTTGTTTGAAACTGTGTCATAGAGCATTTTATCTGAATTTATATTTGTTAATTTAAGATGGAGCCTTTGTTTGAAACTGTGTCATAGAGCATTTTATCTGAATTTATATTTGTTAATTTAAGATGGAGCCTTTGTTTGAAACTGTGTCATAGA
>JAVFBX010179307.1:0-14754 GCA_034783855.1 Mopalia kennerleyi
GTGCGGCGCTTTTCGGTGACGAATACGCCTCCGCTGCCGTCGGTCCATAGCGAGAACATTACCACATACTTGTACCAGCTTTAACTGTGCTACCCCCCAAAATTACTGAATTATCCCGCTTTGTATTAAAGAGATAATTCTATTAATCTTTCGCCTATGCGTTTCTTTTTTGACAGAGTATATGTTTCTATCATGTTTTGTTGACTAAAGGCAGAAATGCTAAGATTACGATTACGATAGTGATTACATGTAAATTAGGTAGTTACAAAGTGTTGTCCCAAAATAACGAAAAAAACTGTCAATAGTAACTTTCGTAAAGACACAAAACGCCATTCAGTGATTATTTATGTCATGTGTTTAACACCCAATAAGCTGACACTCAATACAACCAATTGGTAGGCTCATCCACATGCCGTTCAATCAAATAAATTGTGAATTAAGTTATGCATATTTCAGATAAAACTTCTGATTTGGACAGATTCGTCATAGAGACTTGCTTTTTTTATATCGAAACCGCTCTTCATATAGAGATTTCATATTTGTGCATTTTAACAAAGATACTGTGGACTAAAAAAGGTTGCCTCATTTTTACATACGTACATATTTTAAATTGTGGCGACCCCATTCAAGCGTGCCTCGTTATTAAAAAGTTTGCCATAGATTTTTAATAATCTGTTCTAATAGATATATATACCTTGTGTTTTTATTTGATTTCCTAAGGCTAGACAGACAAACAAGTTCACTTAAAACGTCCTTAGCAAAATTTCAAGAAAACAAATTAGGCATTCCTTTTTGGGTTGAAGAGCTGCCCTTTTTTCTCCACTAATTTGTTTTTGTAATTACATACTGCACAATAAAAAAGGAATGAACAATATAAATCCAATTAACAATAAGTTTAAAAATTATTACTGGGCCTTCACCAAATAACGTTTTTTTTCCTGAGACTCTGGTTATTCTATAATAACTGTTTTCTATTGTATAGGTATTGTGCCAGGTGGCTTGCTCCCATAGGCGGTATGATCGACATAGATCTACAACATCAGCTGACTGCAGGGTACGTGCTGGCGTTAATATTTTGGGGTTTCATGAGTTTTTTTTTAAAAGATTAATTTTTTAAATTTTTATTTTTATTCCCTGTCTTTCTTTCTTTCTTTTTTTCTTTCTTCGCGGGTGGCTGGATGGAGTCTCATGGTGCCCTGGTGCTCTCAGAGCTAAAGGGGAATAAAAAGCATATCGGTTTGTGGTGTCTGTATTTCATCCTGTTGTTGTCATGTATTTGTCCCGTCTTGTCTTTGTTTGTTGTCAGTGTTGTCGAGGGTGGTTTCCTTCACCCATTGAGCAGGCACGTCGTCATGTAAATAAAATACTCTCGAGTACGATGTTAAACCCCAATCAAAAAACAAACAATTCTTTGGGTGATCAGTTTGTGCTGATCCAACATTATGTACATTAAACTGCTTGACATATTTTAATAAGATGACTAAGATAACAAAAACTCCTGTGTTATAGTTCGTAAATTTATAACATTTCGACAGGGGTGTCAATTAATTAAAACCAATCAATTATCACATGTTCTGTGACTCCAAGAACAAAAGTTTCGGAATTTATCCATCTTATTCTTCAGTTGTTATGGGTAACCTACAGAGACATCTCGAGAGAAAATAATGACCATGTTTATGGTAAATAAAATATGTGATAAATCTGTACCAAGATATTCGGCATCGGTTTGGTAAAAATAAACCACCAACCGGTACTTTAAGACAATAGACATAAAAGAATGTATATATCCTCTAAGGAGAACGAGATTAACAAGTTGTCTGATGCATTATACATATAGAAATATACTGTATTGCCTTTCAGTTCAGCGGCTGTCCATCGGACCAAACTTGTCAACGAGGGAGGTATTCTACAATCGCACCGTATCCAAGATGTCATCCAGGTACGGAAAACAACAAATTTATTCAAACAAAATATGTACGAAGCCCTATGAAGTCGTGGGAAGGCTTTCCTTAAGCAGTGCGTTCGACTAACTCAGTCGTGAGAAAGCGTTATTAAGTCTTGCGGACGACTTATTATGTTGTGGGGTTGCGTTATTAAGTCTTGTGCACGACTTATTAAGTCATAATAACGGATCACGATGTCGTGCGCACGACTTATTTAACCAATCAGGATTAAGATTTGGGCGACCAATATGTTGGTAAGATTTACTATCATTCTGTTGAACAGAAATAAACTTATATCAACTTCCTTCACGTTACGATTGACATATTAAACTATTTCAATGTCTTACAATATGACCATGCGATCCGTATATTCATAAGACAGATAAGAAAGAAGCAAAGGCATTTCAACTTGCACACCGTAACTATACCAACGGCTTTCGAAGTTGTTCCGTCTTTTTAAAATACACTGTAAAAGTCAGGACGGCTGAATATATACCGCATACTGTACACATCCGGTTTAGAATCTGAGTTCACGGTTTGGAATGTAGGACATCAGATTTGCCTTGCGTCAAATATATGCTGAAGATTCACACGACATAATGAGTCATTCCCATACTTTATTAAATAAGTCGTGCACGTTACTCTATAATAACGCGTTCCAACTACTTAAAATGTCGCGCGCACCGCTTATTAAATTGTGGGGACGCGTTACTTAAATATATATACGACATATTAAGTCGCTGGAACAACTTACCAAGTTGTGAGAACGACTAGTTCTGTCGTTTGAACGCATTATAGGCATTTTTTTTTAGCATATCCTCTTTACGGTTCCGTACATATGGCTTCATCTAGTATGAATTCTTAAAGGCTGACATAATTATGTATAAATTTCAGCCCTCTTTATTTTAAACTTATAATTTTAACAGGATTTTGAGAGTGCCATATATTTGTCAAATTAAGACTCACGTCTATTGCCAGAATAGAGTTTATATTTTAACATACAATTAAAATCCTCTATTAGCTGTTTCTGGTCGAAATCTCTATTCATATTTTGATTAGTAACGGCCAAAGTTGATACTTTTAGAACTTCTGTAAACTCAAAGAAATGTCCAGCCACAAGAAGCAAATAGTTTTCTCAGTCTGTCAAGTTCCGGCTGAAAATTGGCGAACTCTTATAATTGGGAATACCAGGGCTAACTGTTCTTGTTTCGGCCCAGGCTAATTTTACACAACTTATTCGGGTTATTTGGTTACGTATCGTGCCTGATGACCAAGTCTGCAGAATCGTTTTTTTTTTGTTACAGATATTCGAGTGATCATCCGTTCGCGTCTGACAGAGTTTGAAAACAATTTTAATAATCTGAATTATGAAGGTATCGAGGCCGCTTTCACAAAGGACGGAGTGATTTTACCTGCGGAATTTCCAATCGTTCGAGGGAGAGATGGTAAGAAGCCTATTTAGAGGCTGTAGTTTGAAGTACAAAAGTATATCATTGAAATATTGAATAACTTTGGTGTCTTTTAGAAAGTGAAGATTAACAGTACTTTCGTTATTTTGGAATAACACTTTCTTTGTTATTCTATGTCTGAAGTTTCATGGGTTCGATTCCCGGACGGGTTTCAACCAGCAACATTTTCTGAACTAGAATATGTTCAAGCTAAGAAAGTGTTATCACAAAATGACGAAAATACGGTTGGGCCCGAGGGCTGAGTCCGACTCGTTTTTTTCGGATGCTTGGCTAATAGCAACGTTATTGATCTCATATCGTTCCAACCGCCACTGTAGCCTCATAATATTTATTATTTATAAATAAATAAATGACAGTCGAAATTGACTGCTAAACGTCGTAGGGGGAGGGAGGGGGATCTGAGCGTTGTGACGTAGCAACAGAATAGCTTCTTCTATCCCCTGCTGGATCAAACAGCTTTGTTCTTTACCACTCACCTCTTTCTTCTTTTGCCTAATCCGCTCCTTTTCTTTGTCATATTTCTTCTACCGGAAAGGATGAGGCTGAATTCTTCTTCGTCCTGCATAGCCTTGGAAACATGGTCCGATATTGTATTTAGTTTTGATTCGGCCAGGACGCGAATCTCATTATGTTTTATGCTTTTGCTCGGAGGCGACGGGCTACAAATTTACTGATAACGGCGACCACAATAGGCGCCGCAATAACTGCAGAGAGGAGGTCGATTCCCGATTCGCCCAGCCCCAGGCCGACGACGGCGAGAGCCGTCTCAATGTCACCACAGGCGTTCATCCCTCGATGGTACTTCTTGTAAAGGGAGGCTCTGTTATCTTTTTCCTTCTTCAGATGAAGCTCTATCTCGCTTATATGTTGGAGCCGGTGACTCTGGGAGTGTCTTGTTAATGAAACGGAATATCAGTTTCATCAAGCAGGGGATAGAGACCCATGATAGTTGCAGTGTAGAGTTATCTATCAGTGTCTTCAAATAGGAACTTGTCAAGCTGTGGGAGCCCTTATATAGACGACGAAGTTAAATATGACTAAGATGCAGGGTTTCATGGGACAACCCACTTTTTGCGATCTGATGGGTGACGCTCGACATGCTCAATTGTACGATAGACCGTTACGCGAATGCAGATGTGCACAAGTTGATTTGATGCCTTCGGGCCCCATCTCAATTTCATACCATCAAGGAGAGGGACAAAGCTGTCAGGGCGACCTCCAAGAACCGCTTGAATGAAAATAGTGACACCTGACACAACAAAACGAGAACTAAATTCACAGGTAAGATTAAATGTACCAGCACGGGCCCCTTTTGTTCCCAGCACATAGCCGTGCAAGGGATTGTCCTCGACTATAATACTTTTCTTGCGACCCGGAACATAGGCAGTCAATAGCTGGCCCTTGTTCTGTATCTTTTTGACGGCGTGGATTTCTCCTAAATACAAGTAGGGCAGGGCAGGTTTTATTTTCAGGAGTCAGCCGCCCAGCACATTGATTGTATCAATCGCTGGCTTCCATCCTTTTCCAGTATAGTGGAGCTTGTAAGACTGCCTGGTACACGTCCTTGGTCTCGATCACGAGAAGCAGCGAGTCGGTGTCGCAGTATTGTGCCTTCAACAGATTCAGATTTTCACATTCAGATTTTATTTAATCTTAAGGCTCTGTTCTGGGCATAGAGACATATTAAACATAAGACAAATAACTTAATACAATAAAGGCGGACAGTTGAAACAAAAACAATATTAGTTACAGCTAAGTAGATAGATCAGTAAATAATAATATATGATTATATATATTTCCTAGCAAATAACAGAGATTTGATTTTGAACAGCTATGGATTGAATTGTTGAGTTCAGCCGAAAAATAATAATCACAGAAACACTGTTAATCAAACGTTATCAAACATAATGATATTTGAATAATCAATAAAAAGCGAAACATCATTTCATTTACAACCATAGAACAATATATGTGGCATCATGTTAACATTTATACACTAGTTCAACAAACACATAGGTCCTACATACACCTACTCTTCCACGATTACAAGTTATTCCTTCAAAAAGCCTAAATTAGTTCGTCACACACATACAACCCAACATATGCTCGGCGCTTCAGGATCGACCAGGCGGATCTTGTGGACCTAGATGGCTGCTAGGTCGTCGTCGAAGATATTGGCCAGGACGGGCCGGGACGGGCTGACGATAAGGCGTCTAAGCTTGTCCTCTTCGTGGGAGCGTACGATCTTTACATCAACTTCCTTGCGGGGAGATTCTCCATCGTCTTTCCAAAGACGGGGCTGTTCATAAGTTTGTACAGGTCCTTCTCAAAGTCGGTAGTCATATTTGTACGCAGCTCGGTGTAGGGCTCCATCCAGGGATTCTGCTCGAAGCGAAGAGTTCTATGGATCTTCTTCAGACGCATACCAAGTGATTGGCAGAGCTGAAGGAAGTGAAGCAGAAAGCGTTCCTTATCGCGGAGGTTCGGTACCAGCTTTCCAACCTTGGTTGGTGCCGCGCCAACGCCAAGAAGTTCGTGCTGATATTGCGACATCCACTCTTTTGGGACCACTATGCGCTCCAGGTCCAGCGGGTAGGCATTATGTGCTTCATGCCGCTCCTCTGGACACACAAGATATGCTTCTTTTTTTATTATCTCTGGGTTATCGACCGCGTGTTCAGCATACTTCGCAGCTAAGCCCTCACAGTCCTCTACCCATCGAAAGCCGCACACTAGGAGGGGTTGGCTCTTTGCTCAGCCGTACAGATTATTGACGTCCATGTATATAGATAATGTTACTGTTGGGTTTGTAGGAGTCATAGCCCTCAACAGATGGGTTGTTGGCCTATGCATGACGTTTCGAGACCATGGATACCCCACCACACATCCCCTCGACGAAGAAGTGCTGGTCGTCGTCGGTCAACAGCTCTAGCTCAACCCTCGTTTTCTTGAGCAAGGCGTCCCAGGAAAACTATGGACTGCTGTAGTATTGGGCGGGGTCGAAACCATACCACTGCATACTTTTCTCCCGGAAGGTCTCGAAGACATCTGCTAGGAGGAGGACGTCGGTGTGCCAGTAGAAATCATGGTAGTCCCCGATATTGCGGCACCTGAAGTTCTCCTAGACTGTTTGTGCGTGGACGTAGTCATCCTCACTGATGTTCTCACCAGAGAACTTGCTATAGAAGACATCTTTGGAGGGTAGTTTGGGCCCCTCAAAGTGTTTCCAGCAGTCCATTTACTCATAGGGTTATACAACCCTTGCGCAATAGCTGTTCACGCCTCTCTTTGGCCGGCTCGTACCGTGCTGTTTTCTGGAATCCCTCGGTCTTACTTGCCTCCACTAGCTTGGCAAGGGAGGACAGCAGGAACTGGGCGCTGCCAATGAACCGGAGCGGCCCGAGAGAGGACATATATTTCTCCGTATTGTTTGGGATGCAGGAGATGCGACCCTCAACTTTCGAGATAGCTTGCATCAGCAGGTGGGAGTCATACCCCCCTCAGGCTGTGGAAGATTAGTGGGATAAGGGTGATTTTAAGGTTCAGACGCAATTTTAAGTTGCAGACGTTGTGGGCGGCTCCCCTGTACTTACCGGTGATGTGGCAGTGATCGCAGACGAAGTCGCCGTCGAGCAGCTTTTTGCATACTTGACAGGTGGCAGCGTTTTTATGGGCCCGCCTGTCCTCTCGCGTCAACTGCATAGCCTTGGGGTTATCAAGCACCGCCTTTATTTTGCGCTCCTCCTGGACTGCTTTTAAGAAGCGTTCTACTGGGTTAGGGCCTCTATATTCCACGGGCGGCTCTGTATGTCCACCACATTGTACAACAACGTAGCAGATCCTCATGATGGTGTGTTTTCTGGGTATTGCTTTCGCTCGGGTTTAAGGCACCCCCTCCCCCCCCCCCCTCCCCTTCTCCCCCTTTGTTTTTTTTTGGTTAGAGCTTCAAAATCGGCGTAGATGACGAAAGGTTTGTTGTAGTTCTGGTAGGTGGGTTTGTTTTTGCCCTCTTCGGGCATCTCCACCCTCACTGCCGTCTGTCCAAGCTTGAGACACTCGGAACTGTGAGCCCCCAGTAAGTCTTCCATAGAGTAACCGTGTAGACAGCGAGGACAGAAGTGCTAGCGCTGTTGGTGTTTATTCTGGTCGTAGAGGAGACGGTTTAGGTCCTTAATCCACGGACCAGGTATAGTGAAATTTACCGACCTTCTCGACCAGTAGTAGGTTGATGTTGGCCGTGTGCTCAGGCTGGTTGCCGAGATGGAGGACGGTTAATTACTCCCTTATTCCACCCGAAGACGTTGATTGCCAGGTCGTTCAGTCTCTCAACGTTATAAATCTGAGAGATGGGTGTCAGGGCGTCGATTTTTATCCTCAGTGCCATTGAGAGCTTGGAGTTCTTCCTCAAGTTTCACCCGGATATGGGGGCGCACCACCACGAGGATAGTTCTAAGGTCTGCGCCGTGGCTTTCAGACACATCCATCTGCCATCTTCCGATTGTATATGGGGTTTGCACGAATGTAATCTTCTTCCGAGGGGCTGGTGTGGGCTGCTTCCGCTTTCGCGAAAGCCTCACCTCGAGCCTCTCGAGGGTTCGGCTGTGGGGCCTCACCTTTCGGTTGACGCTTGCGGGGGTTGGTCTTTGAGGCCCCTGTGTGGCGATGGTCCTGAGGCCTTCCGCGTAGACCTTGGGGCTGATTTGGCCCTGCCCAAATAATGTTGTGACTGTTCAAACTGCGTTGTTGCCCATGTGGCGATGTTGTCAATATACTATAGACGCAGACTTCTCTAAATCAGAACTCACCCAGGGCAAAGCAACAGTAAACCCGATTTAGCGCGTCTCAGAGCCCGACAAATCCCGGAAGCCACCTCGCCTGTGCGACGGTGGATATGAGTCAGCGGTTGCGAGCTTGAGCTTGTTTCGTCGCCTTCATGGCTCCATCATTGCCGCATACTGTGGTGCACAGTTGCGCTTCGGTGTTGAGGCCTCGGCCATATCGGCTGCAAGGGTGCGACTCCGTCCCGGGTTGTCCGCAGCTGAGCGAGATGAACCCCACAAAGCTCCCCAACACAGCTCCTACCACAGGGTTCTAGCTGCCAGCGGCATGTACACGTCCCTCTAATTGTGTCAGCCTCTATATATCATAAGAACCCTCTTCTCTAATTGCTTGTTCGGTTCTATGGGATGGGGAGGGTCCGAGTTTGCGGGATGCCCCTGTCCGTGCCCGTTGAGTGCACTTTGAGAATATGCCCGTCGGTACAGACATACTATTTGGAGAGGTGGGTAGTGTGTATGGGTATAACTGACTGTACTGAGAAGGGTGTTTGTATGTATGTATACTAATTAGAATGAATAACCTTACGTACGACGTTAAACACCAATCAAACGAATAATCAACTTCAATATTCTCAAATTTAATTTCATTGTAAACCCTTTTAATAGGTTACGCCAGAATCATTCAAAACGGATTTGCTTCCAATAAATGGGGGAAACTGGAGTGGACCATAGATTCTGTGAGGGAATTATCTGATGGAATTTATGTTTCTGTGGATTTGTACCAAGTGGAGATTATCGGAGGGTCGCCAAGAACTGGAAAGTAAGTAAACACTTTTTTAAATCTTAAACATTTTGAATAATGTAATATTTATGGACTATAGTACTCATGATGCGGTAATATCTTCTTATGAGAAACGACCGGTCAGGCTAGATCTGAAGTGCTGCCATGACAAATTATTGTCACTTAACAAAGCACCCACCACACGTCAATTCCTTGTACACAGAAGCTTCGTTCATACATTGTAAACAGACGCCTCTCCAGACATTGTTAACAGAAGCCTCACTTAGACATTGTACACAGACGCCTCGTCCAGACATTGTATACAGACGCCTCAACCATACATTGTATACAGACTTCTCACCCAGATAATGTATACAGACACCTCATCCAGACATTGTCTACAGACGCCTCAACCATACATTGTATACAGACGCCTCACCCAGACATTGCATACAGACGCCTCAACCAGACATTGTCTACAGACGTCTCACCCAGACATTGTATACAGACGTCTCACCCAGACATTGTATACAGACGCCTCAACCAGACATTGTATACAGACGCCTCAACCAGACATTGTATACAGACGCCTAGACCAGACATTGTATACATACGCCTCAACCAGACATTGTATACAGACGCCTCAATCTGACATTGTATACAGACGTCTCACCCAGATATTGCATACAGACGCCTCAACCATACATTGTATAGAGACGTCTCACGCAGACATTGTATACAGACGCCTTGTCCAGACATTATACACAGCCAGCACGTTCAGATAGGGGTGATTGGTCTGTACCTTGTAATATTGTAAGACAGCATTTAAAAAACACTAACTGTTTAGACCTGACATAAGGGACGGCCCTGGGAGAAGACAGTTTGTTATAAATTGTATCATGTCTCTTCTCATTTGTAAGGGAACAAAACCATGGGCGGGTTGTGTGAAAACAAATTAAAGCCCCTATCCGATACACTTACTGAGTAGCAATTTTTATATACAAATATTTTTCGTTGTATCCGCTGACAAAAGGCGATGGTTTTTCTGAGGATGATCAGAAAGCGGGACCACTGTGAAGAAAATTAATTAGATCAGCCTGCAGTTTTTGTCGTATAGCGTTTAACTGGCAATCCTATTCTCGCGAGAGTTTCTATAGTGGACGAGACTAAGACAACTCTCGTACGCCATGTCTGGCCATCGCGCATTAATAGTTGGGGCGACGTTTGCCACAGATCAGAAAATGAGCGAAGTTCAAAACAAGATGGCCAGGGGGTATCTTAAGAGTGAAAGTCTCGACGCATAGGAAGTAGAATCGATTATATTTTATAATGTTAAACTGGCTGTCTGTATGAAAAAATATTTTGTCTGGAACTAACCAAAGTTACATTAGAAACGGCTAATAGGGGAGTTAACTTGATGTTTAAAACGAAACTCTGTTCTGTCAATCCTCGCCTTCTTTTATCAGCGGCTATAAATAAAATATTTTCATATTGCCGATGATGAGTGCGAGTGCTGTCCGTTTTGTTTTTTTTTACTTTTTAAAATATACTTTTTTTGGACAAACCTACTTTACTATATCTTTAGGAATTTAATTGTCAGATAAAAAAAAATACTGTCAATGTATATGGTTTATGATGCTCCTTTTTTTTCTCGCATTTTTAATGTTGATATACTCAGACGATCTCTATCAGAGTTCCCGGTCCCTGTCATCACCGTGCTAGAAACACACCCTGGGACAGATTGACATTAATACTCTGTGACAAGTTTAGCCAATCAGGCTATTCTCTACATGATTGCTATCATTAGAGGACTATCGTTGGGCCAGCCAGACATAACTAGTCAATCAAAACTACATGCATAAACTGTCCATGTTAATGTTACTCTTAAATCAAAAGTGTTAATCTATTATCGATCTGTCCATGTTAATCTTACTCTTAAATCAAAAGTGTTAATCTATTATCGATCTTACCTACAGTTCAGCTGTTCCCAGAGGCACGCTTTTTTTAATTCATTCACCTGTGTCCAATTGACTAGTTAAAGAGAAGATTGTTTGTTTGTTTGGTTGGGGTATAACGCCATACTCAAGGGTATGAGTATGGGTTATCCATTTCACAGTATTCCTTGCTTATACGGCGAAAACCCGAGAGGAAGCCTCGTAAAAACAACGAACGAACCCGTGAGCGGTACATAGGAATAGGATAAGTGACCGACACGCTAACCACTTAAAGACGGCGGCGGGTTAAAGAGGGAATAAATAGAATTTATTCAGTCAAGTTACGCACTCTATTGTTTTGTTAACGAAACAGCTTTAACATGGAAGACACTTATATGTTGGGGTTGTAAGTAAAATATATGGTGCCATGTTCTATTTTGATATTTATAACCGATAAAAATGAATCAATTCCGAATTTAAATTTATATCCAAGCAATGCTAAATATTTTTATGTAGATTTATTTCGATGACACGACTGTTTATTTACAACACCAACATATAAGTACAAGAGCCAAGCTAGAAATCCTTAAAAAAAAAGTAATACCAGTTATGTTGATACGGAGTATTTGACTATGGCTTTCTTCATTGGCTTTTTTCTTATTTTTTTCTTCTTACCTTTAAGTCTGGCCTAGAAATGGTAGCCTATCTCAAGACCAGAGACAGGGACCTCAAGCAATAGAAAATATGTGGGGCAGAGCTATTCATAATAATCACTCCCAGACTACACAAAGTAACATGATGAAAAGTTAATTTTAAAAAACCTCACAAAAAAGGACAAACTTTGGGATCGACGCATATTTTTTACGTGCATGTTTATTCCGCTTTGTCGTAGTTGTTGTTTATTTGTGGCGGCACCATTCTAACGAATGATGTGCGACAAGACAATGCCAATTATTAATGACTATTACATTTAGAATATTATAATGTAGCCTACATATGTAACAAGAGAGTGAAACACAGACTTTTACACAGTATCCTTTAACTGTAAATTAGAATAACGTGAAGCGATGTGTGTCTAACAAGAATTTTATTGTTAATCCAAACAATTTATTGGGATTTTCTTTGGCTTGAAAATACGACCCATCGTAGGATTAAGGACAACTATGCATTGTAGATCAGCATCCGCTTTTCCGTACTTATATGCCAAAGCTTTTATGTTGAAATCGCCTTGTCTTGTATTTTTAGGTCTCTACATATCTGGCAGAAAGAAGATGGACTTTACCGTTTGAAGTACGATAGTTACACTTTCGACGCTCCGAAATAAATCCGTTGTCTTCTACTACATAATTTTCGGAAAAAACAGTTTGTCTTCGCTTCATCCTCCTTTTCAATCACAAGATAAATATCATAGACCCTGAACAATAAATGAAAGTAAATTATAATTTTTTTTATTTTAAATTTTTCTGTATAACTAAATATCGTTGTAATGTTTTTATTATAAATTTGGTAAGAAAACAATTATTGTATCCTTTAATGTGGCGTAGAGTATACAATAACATATACGATCAAAAGATGTTACCTCGAATCTCTGTCTTCGGCCATTTAGATAGGCCTACGCTAACAGATCATCGCCTATATATGAAAATCTGTATGATTGTTTCCGCTGACTTTAGTAGCTGGTTGTCAAGAGGATTGACAGAACAGGGTAGCAGTTCATGCTATTGGTCAGGAATGCTGTAATCTTTGTGGTAGAACCTTAAAATCGGTTATCTAGAATTTTGTGATATAACCTGATATTGGCATTTTCTCCAGGTTTGCAGATTTAAAAAATAAATAAATGTGCCTTTGTGAAAAAAAAGAGCAAAATTGCTATAAAATACAGTCTTCGTTGATAAGGGGATGACAGCATTTGTCAAAATCAGTGGCAACATGCAAATTTAGACGAAGACTGCAGACAATTTGGGAAACCTATAAATCGGCCCTCCTAACTTAAGTTTGCATTACCATGGGGAAACACCGTTCAGTCCGTTCTCGGTTGGTGCGTGTTGGTGCTGTTTATGTCGTATCTAAGGCCATGGCCGTTTAATAGGTTTTCTGAAAAACAACCTTGTCGGTAACGAATTTAAGACTGGAAACAACTAATATAAAACTGTAATTGGATGTTTTAAAGTAAACGCTGTTCTGCCGATCCTCGAGAAACGGGTATGCTTTTATCAGAGGATATGAAGATAGGATTTCTGTATATCCGATGATTAATAAGAGTAGCCTACTTTTTAGCACGGACCCCCATTGTGTCGAAATCGATAACAAGCTCCAGCATCAACATCAACCAATCCTCTACAAAGCTGGCGATACTTAAAAAGCATATCGGTAAATTTGTAACGCTATCACTTTTTTGAGTGGTTTTGTGAATTGTTGTTCTTGAAAATTAACTATGCCGAAATGTTGCTGGAACAGAATTAAATAATAAACAGTGTATACTGGAAACGAATAAAATGTGTTTTGTATTATTGTTTGTAATTGTTTGCCTTGCTGCCATCAAAAGTTTGTATTATGGATATTCGGACGCTTCGCGGCCACTGGCCATTTTTTTTTACTTAAAATTAACCAGCGCGCTTGCGCAGCTCTCGAGACTTCCGTTCTATAAGACACGCCTCGACAGCACTGGACTCCTCTTATTTGGAAGACGCGATCTTTGACCCCAGGCAATCCCCCGGCCGTGGGAGATTCTATAAATACTACGTTGGGTCAAAGGTCGCGCCTTCCAAATACGGAGAGTCCAGTGCTGTCAAGGCGTGTCTCGAGAGCCGTACAAGCGCGCTGGTTAATTTCTAAGTTAAAAAAATGGCCATTGGCCGCGAAGCGTCTGAATGTCCATATTACAAACTTTTGACGGCAGCAAGGGCATCTATCTTTAGTTTTACAAAATGAGACCTCCCAGTAAGACAGCAGATATAAATTCCAGGTGAGTTTTATTTTGGTTGACTTGTTTTTATATGTCGATTGTAGGAGTTGCTGCGAAAGCTTGTTTCCCGTCTTTCTGTATATATATATATATATGGTAATCAATGACAGACCGGCCACTGGTAGCGGATATTAATTAGCTAAATACATGTGTCTGTTATTATTACAAGTTCGCCTGCTTTGAAACTTAAGTGAATTGCTTTGTCTATTAAGTTACCTTAAAACTGATTTTAACCACCTTTACACGAACAAAATGGACCAAAATCTGGTGATTATTTATCCATGAGTTCATCGCCGAAAACCTAAGCAAATCCATACGCGGGCTAATTACCGCCCAAATCCTGGTTAAAATGGCCACGCGTTAGCCCAGTGATTGTTCTCGAGAATCCTTGGGGTGGGAGAGGGCGGGGGTGGGTTGGGGGGGGGGGGTGGTATCCAATCATGTGGTCACGGTATGAGTTCTGCCGTTACTACTAAACATACCCTTCAAATATAATTTCACGGAAGATTAAAATAAGCTATTAAATGTACCGAACAGCATATTTAATTCAACGAAACCAATACACTGTTCAATTAAAGACCATATAAACATACTAGGACTACAAAAATTAAGCTTGCCGTCTAATGAACTTAGTTGTTGTTATTGCGTCGTATCGAAAATGTTTGTTCTGAATGTGGGTGTCAACGTCGTCTCTTAATATATTTACTCTAATAATTAATTAGGACAAACGCTATTTGTTATAAAACTGGAAAAAACTTTATTATTTTTATGGCATCACCAAAGTACTCACAAAACCGTCCGCATCAATCCATATCAGCTCATTTAGATTTGCAGACGTCACTGAAAATCCCTATCACGTGATCATAACTTCCGCTGAAATTAAA
>JAVFBX010179318.1:0-25908 GCA_034783855.1 Mopalia kennerleyi
ATAATGTCGAATAAAACGGCTTGATGTGGCATGAATGTTTAAAAAGTTCACCGAACAGGCCTGATGATACCATTATGGCTAACGATCGAAAATTGGCAGAGCGAAAAGCTGTCTATTCACAAAACAAGTATGTTTCTAGTATGTGTTGATATTTTAATTATAAACTTTCTGGTTCAATCTGTGACATTCTGAGTAAGTATTTGTTAAATGGGCTCATCACATCGAGAGTATAGCTTGACCTAAATCATAAAAACGGAAGTTACATTAAGAATTAAAGCTTCGCAGTTCAGTATGACAATAACAACTTGGACTGCCTACTATAGATGCTAGACCTAAATAAGACATAAATGACGTTTTACCTTCCCCATTTTCTTTTGGCCATGTTATATGTCATGTATCAATGAGATAATGTCATGCCCTAAATTTCCTTAAGAACGTGTTACGTATGACCTGCACCGCATTGCTTTCAATCCGGTTGTAAAATAAATCCTTTTAGGCAGGTCCAGGCCTCAAAAATAGGTGCCTATAGTAGCATTTATACGGTCTAGGTAACAGTCGTTTCCGATACTTTGTCGTCGGGATTTCACATAAACCAGCCATTAATATCCAGAAATGAGCTTTTCTTTTTAAACACTTCAATATTTTCGTGTATGTGCGTTTAACTGTCAGAGAATAGCAATCTTCTGCGCAGGAGGTACGTTTTATTTCGCATTGAAACAGGCATTTCATATGAAATGAAAAGCAAATTTTTTGATATTGATATTTATGTGATATACCGATGACAAAGTATCGGAAATGACTGTTACCATATAACCAAGACCATATGCTACTAGGCACCTATGAAACTGATTTCGAGGCCGGGAGCTGCCTAGAAGGATTTATTTTGGGACTGATTTGAAAGCAGATTTTGGTTTTTATCAAGTGGCCCAGTTTGCATAGGGTTGTAATGTAAATTAGCTTAGATTAAAAAAATGTGCTTGTAGAGCTGAATATACATGTACATGCGTTCTTGACATAAATTTGTTCAGGGCCTGATGCAGGCCCATTTTCAACCCATGTAATGAAGTTTAGGTGCCTCCAGTTAGGGCACCCAAACTCTCCAGAGGGCCCAGGGCTACCAATTTTTTGTTTAGAGTAAAATATATTTTTACCACTTCCCAGATTTCCATAAAAACCATGCATACTTAGCTGTTATCGTTCAAAACATAAGAAAACAATTAGCAAATTTATGTGAAAATAAATGTTCATTCTAATCATTTGCAATAATCATCAGACTTATTGCGTGTACACATGAGCCAAGGGGGGATAGTTAATGAAGGGTGTCCAAACTTTTTACCTGGATCATGCCCTGACTTTTCATTTGGGCATTTTATCATCCAGATCATATGTATCCAATACAAGTATATTTCACTGTAGTAATATTGCACTATTTTTTCTCCTTTCAAGTCTGCCATTAAGGCGAAGCTGATGGAGTTAGGAGCGTATGTGGGTAAGTTACAGTAATTATTACCTTTTTGATAAGTTTATTAAGATGATTCAAAGTTAAAATCAGATATTGAATTCACTTGCGATTTCTGGCTCGCCATGTTTCTCTGGTGCTCTTGTGGCACCTTTGTTTTGCATCTTAGGTTTGGGTTGTCCTGTCTTGTCTTCAAAGGAATATTGAGCCTGCGGCTGTGGCATAGTGGCATAGTGGTCACTTTCTAACATCTACTTCGATTTACTGTTCACAGGATCGAGTCCGTCTGTCGACCCTCAGGTATATGAGTGAGCCACACGATGGGGCTTCGGCAATCGCGGAGGTGGTTTTTAGGAGGTTTCTTCCCGGTTTTCCACCGTAATTAGGCCAGGAACATTTTTAAGTGGACAATCCGGCGTCATATAAGTGAAATACCCTTGAGTACGACATTAAACCCCAATCAAACAAACAAACAAAGTTAAAATGAGACATTGAGTTTCCTTCTTGAATGTAAAACCCTCTATCACTCCATAAAAGGGGGATATATTGGCAGCACGATCCTCTTTAGTCTTTACTTCGCTTTTTGCTTTGTACATGAGGAACATGCTGATATTAATGGTAGAGGGTATTGATTTCACTTGTATATTTCTGGCTGGCCATGTTTCTCTGGTGCTCTTGTGGCACCTTTGTTTTGCATCTCGGGCTTGTCTTGTCTTCGAGGGAATATTTTTGTCACCCATTAGCCTGGTACACCGTAATGAGTGAAATAACCTTGAGTATAGAGTTAAAGCTCAAACAAATTCTAACTACAGTACCTCCCTGTATTGTACCAGACTACACTATGTCTTACTAGCCATACGAGTGATCAGTCTGAGACTGATGGTCATAGTTTTAGAACAGTTTCGTACACCAATGATCATGTAAACAAATGACATTTCATCATCATGTTTGTTTCGATGTATCATTCACATGATCAAGTCCATCTGTTGACAATCAGGTCAACTATGAGTGAGTCACACAATGTGGCTCTGGTAATTCAGGCCTTGTGGTTTGAGGTGAGCTGTCCTATGCTTTAACACAGACCACTCGCCTCAAATCACAGGGCCTGTAATTGTGGCCATATGCTGGGTGGTTTTTACAAGGTTTCCTCTCGGTTTTCCACCATAATTAGGCAAGGAACTGTGTGAAGTGGACAACTGGTCATATTAGTGTAGGCCCCTAATACCCTTGAGTACGACCAATCAGACAAACAAACAATTCAATGTTGATAAATTAATACTTGATAGTCATAACAATTGGGAAAGCTGAAAACGTGCCAACTGATAATCAGTGAACAATTTTCTGTATTTCAGACGAAGAACTGCCTGATTACATAATGGTGATGGTTGCCAACAGAAAATCTGAGGATGCAATGACGGATGACTTGAATCTATTTCTGGGGGGAAACACGGAAAAATTCACATCTTGGTAAGTATTGCATTTAAATGGTACTGCAAAAAAACAGAAAACAATCAACTGCATCATGTCATATTTCTTTAATGTATACACTTCTTACCATTCCCAATCTGCATTGAGTCATCACGCCTGTGCTGTCATCTTTTCCAGCAGAACCTTAAAATCTGTCCTCTAAAATTTTGTGTGATAACCTAACATTTGTATTTGCTGTCGCTTTGCTCATTTTTTAAATACATCAATGTTTTATAAGGAAAAATAAAGCAAAATTGCTAAATACAAACTTCATTTATGATCAGATTGACAAAATTTGTCTAAATCAGTCGCAAAATGCAAATTTATACCAACACAGCAAACTATTTGGGAAACCTATAATTATAAATCAGTCGGCCTAGAATAAGTTTGCATATTCATGAGAAGACTCTGTTTGGCTGTTTTCCCCAACAGCACAGGCCTGAGTCATAATACATACTTTCAAAAACTTGTTTCTCTTTAGTAGAAATTTATAGCAGTTAAAGAAAATCAAACTGTAAAATATAATTTGGTCAATATATAAAAAAATTTTTTTGCTTGTCTTGCATCGCGTTTAAGTAAATTTTAATTTGTGTATTTCTTTGCAATCATACGGTTCTTTTTCACGTTGTTTAGGCTTCACAGTTTGCTGGAAAAACTGCAGTCCATATCAACAGGTAAGGTCAATGGTATTTTCCTTGCAAAACAAAAAATTATTCAGGTAAGGGCAATGTTTACTAGAACTCTGTATGAGGGCAGTTTGTTACAGAGTATGGCTGGAACGATGCATCGTAATATTGATTTATCGTTATAGTAAATGTACTGATAGTTATCTATTTATAGTCCTACAGTATATGAATAACTATACTCTTGCATACCTCATATGTGTAATAGTTTTCCTTCAAACATAATGGTGATTTAGCAAGTTCAAGCTGCAGAATAAAAGCACTATCGAAATAATATCGCAACTATCACTATCTGGACTTGTAATACTATTGTAATAGGTAATATTCCCCTCAATAGCACAGGAGGAAGATTAACTTTTAAACTTTATCAAAACACTAAGCATTTTATGAATATGCTTGTGTCAATTGTTTTTCTAGTACACCGCCTTCATATAAGTGAAATACCTTTGGCAATGGTGTAAAACACCAATCAATCATTGCTAACTTTTGGTATTCTGATTCTGTACTGCAGCTTGACAGTTTGCTGTGACTGGATATTGTGGGGTAGTTTTCATGACGTTTCCCTTCAGTCTTACATCAAACTCAGACACTGCAGCAGTCATATTAGTGAAATTCATTTGAGTATGATGTTAAACACCAATCAAATTAATAACTACAGTTATATGGAGGCAACAAAACATCTTTAGAATATTTGCACAAACATATACTTGTCAAACTCTTGACTTATTTGTTGTTGTTGTTTTCAGTAGGTTTACAGGATAAGAAAAAAGAAGATAAATCTAAACCTATTAAAGAATCGGCAGTAAAGTCAATAGATCAGAAAACTGTGAAAACCAGTCACAGAAAGTCGACAGAAAAAGTGGAACATAAGAAGTCTACCGAAAAGGTGGAACATCGGAAGTCCACAGAAAAAGTGGAACATCGGAAGTCTACAGAAAAAGTGGAACATCGGAAGTCGACAGAAAAGGTAGAACACTCAGCCCCCATCAAATCCAAGACGGAAATCCCAGCTAAGGAAATCACAGTAGAGAAAGCTTCAACTGTAGCATCTAAAGCTCCGAAACCGCTACCAAAGCCTGTACAGGAAAGCTCAACTCCGACAGCTGAGCATTCCAAAACTGTTGCTGAACCCACAAATGACCAGCTGGTTAAAAAATCTGAGCCTCCCAGTAAATCAGCTGAGCGAGTTTCTATAAATCAAACTGTGTTGGTCTCTAAACCTGTCCCAATCTCCACCCAGATTGAGAACACAGTTATTGTTGCAAACAAGGAAGTGATCTTTGATGCTGTTGATAACACCCCGAAAGATTCTGATGTGAGTAGAGAAGCTACGCCCCAGCCAGACGTTACGGAGACCCAGAGTGTCGATGTATCTGAAGAACCAGAATTTACTGTCAAGGCTGAATATGGTGAGCTTAAAAGTCTTTAATCACAAAGTATAAATTCTGTTAAACCTGGGCATTCTGTGTCTCGATGAGGTCAAAATAGACAGAATATTTCAGTTAATTGGGCTTTGGTGACAGAGTGGTCTAGAATGTATGCTTTTGGCCCACGTATAACTCTCACCTCTAGGGTCGCAGGCTCTAGCCCCTAGGGGGGTTAGTATGCCAGCAACCTGCAGAAGGTCGTGAGGGTTCTGTGTAAATTTGTAACCAGTAAATGTAGTTGGCTGATTGCTGGAACTGTAAAGACGATACATCATGGATTCATGGCACTCATCTCGCACTTGCTGCACAGCAGACAACCGGTCCAGATATATTATTTACCGCTTATCACCAGTCTTCCCTATTTCACGGTAAAAAAGTAAGAAAATTAAAGTTAGTTTTTTGATGATGTTATTTCAATGTAGTAAACTGTCTTATGCTTTCAATTCATAAAATGGAAATTTAGGTAGGTTGTAAAGCATCATTGAAGCTACTAAACCAATAGTACCTGTCCTTTTGTATTAATGTTAGTGTGCTGTGACTTGCTGGGTTTCATTGCACTTTATACTGGTATATTGTACCATTTCAGATGAATTTAGTGAGGAATTTACTCAGGAGGCTGAGAAATTAGCCCTGGCAGAGAAAGCTCAGACACAGGCTAGTAAAGGGAGAGCAGCGGTGATTCGCGAGAGGATAACCTTGCCTCGGGACGTCAAAGAGGAGAGGCTAGTCACGCCAACAACAACTGTCTTCGCTCGTATATCTCCAATGAAGCCCTCCAGAGACATGGTAGAGGTTGTACCAAGGGTGCGCTCCTTATCGTCACGATTAGGAAGTGTGCCTGTGCAATCTCAGATTGTTAGGTCTGTTAGTCGTCATGCCACAGGAACGGTCAGAAATGTCTCCATGGAATCGACGTCTTCTCAGGTGCATGTGCCAACCAGAGAGTCGTTAAGACAGGTAATTTTTAACACTCTTGGGGTGATACTGACGTGTCGAATAATACAAACAAAAAAACAAGTGTCATTTAATACAAACGGTGGCCCAAACGTAGTGATAAATTAATAAATATTGCTATTCTCACGACGATTGTAAGATTTTAAACCAGAATTAGTCTGGCTCTAGAATTTTACTATATACTGATGAAGAATGGTAAAATCTTCCCCAAAAACAAATGAATTTCAGAATATGATTATCACATAATAAAAATGAAACTTTATAATTATCAAATTTGATCATGATTTTATTTCTTCATATTCTCATGTGGCTCACGCCCTCTGGCTTAGGGCAGTTTGTTTGAAGAGTAGCAATGTTGTCTTCACTTAGCACAGGCAAAAGATTAACATTCCAGCATTATTGAATGCTTCACATCTTGGTTGTGCTAGTGTCAATTATTGTTGGAATACACAGCCTTCATATATCTGAAATAACCTTTAGCATGGCATAAAACACCAATCAATCAATCAATCTTTATATAGGTATTCATTAAAATAATATAATTAGTTACTTTGATATCATAAACTATCAAGAATGAAGGCTAATTTAAACAGGATAGTTTTGCTTCTATTTAGCATGGCGTAAAACACCAATCAATCAATCAATCAATCAATCAATCATGTTACTCACATGTACTAGAATCTGGATTGCCATCTAGCAGTCTTTGTAGTCTTTGGTTTCTTTTGAACAACTGCTGGCTGATTTGTAATCATCTTTTTTATTATTTTTAAAATTTATCTAATTTGACTCCAGTCAACAGAACTTTATAGCCTTTAACATTACTATTTCACAGGATGTCACAGTATCAAAGGTGACTGGAATAAAAAGACGAATGCCCGGATCAATTGTAGGCAGCGTTAATCTGAAATCGCGCCGTGTTGTGGAGGAGGAGATTAAGGAAGAGCAATATGATCCCCTCAACCCAGCTGTGGGAAATGTAGCCAGTGTTGTTAAAGTCACAGCCAGAAGGTGAGTCATGAGTGGATGGTACCTACTCAGTTTGAGCGCTTCTAATCGTGTAATTGTCCTACAGCGGGATCTCCTGTAGCATTGTGGGAGAGTCGGACGGGGACCAGGGGTGTCTCTGTGTCTTTGAGACACAAGAAGCCATTTGAGACACTCGATTTCAGTCAGATTTGGGTGGATAGGGTAACAGTAAAATGAGACACCCTGCTTCTGTAAAAGACACACTCGTCTTGATTTCTGGCCAACACTATGATAGGTGGCTGGTTGCTGTTGCCCTGGTGCTTGTGTAGCCATCAAGGGGCTGATCTGTTTGTGATGTTTGTCAGGAAAGGTTGCAATGAAAATTCTGACTGATCATAATCAAACTAATCTAATATGGATAAAAACAGGCTTTGAGTTGATCTCTTTAAAAAATGCAATATTTTAAAATACAATATAGTTGATAGAAGCAATGACAAATGTATCAATTATTCATGTAAGTTCCTATAGAGCTGACCATAATGTAAACAAAGAACTGACAAGCAGTGAATGTTAAAGTAATAAGCATTTGAAAAATTGTTCTAGTGTGTCCTATATTATGAACCATGGACATATAAACATATAAAAAAATTCGTACTTGTAGTTAATTGAACCCTCCTAGGATATATCCATTCTGTTTTTATTTTCATTTATAGATCTAGTGTACCCAGAAAGCTACAGGCTAACAAGTCTTTGTTGATGAAGGCAATGAATGAGGCTACCAAATCAGTGGGTGGGAACAGACAGAGTAGAGGTAAAATTACCCTCCCATTCATTACATAAGCAAATAGATCTTTGGTCATTATTTATGTATGTTAATATACCACAGTTAATTTTCTCTATATTTTTTTGCCTGCGGACATGGCTTGGTGGTTAGGGTGACAGCCTACTTATGCTACTACAATGGCAGTTTGTTCGAGTGCCTGTCAACAATCAGTCCAATGAGTGAGTCACACGATGTGGCTGCGGTAATTGCACGGGTAGTTTTTACGAGGTTCCCTCATGGTTTTCCATCATATTTAAGCAAGGAGCAGTGTAAAATGGATAATCCATCGGTATATAAGTGATATACCCTTGAGTATGACGTTAAACCCCAATCAATCAAACTATCTTCTATGCGCCTTTTATTTTTCCAGCCACAGCGTTCATCCCACTCGAACGTTCTGTGGAAAGAGGTGCTTCCCAATCCAGAACTTTGTTTACCCGGTCTCGGCGAGACGAAATAATGCGATCTCTGAAACGGGATGCGTTGAAAGAACAATCCTCTATTTCACTAAGACTAGGAGCTATTAAACAGCCCATTGTTAAGATGGAGGTGCTGGCTCAAGAGGAACCTGAAGGTACGGTGATAATGGATCTGTCAATGCCGTCTGTATTAAGAAAATTAAAAAACTAAAAATTTAAATAAAATAAAAAACTATCTGTCTTTATTGCATTGATGAAACAGCTGATTCTATTTTCTGTTGGAGGCTGTCACTTTATTGACCAGTTTGGGCATTTTCTGTAACTAATAATACTAAACATCTAAGCCCATGTGGGTCCAATTTACCCGCTTTGTTTTTAGTCCAATAGTCTTGTTTTTACTATGAAAAATAAAAGAATAGAAATAGTACGTCACTTTTTTGGATAATTAACTATATGTTTTCAGATGAGATGGAGAGTGTGGATCTCAGTGATGTTGTTAAACATCAGATGGAGGTCCAGCAAGGGGAGATAACTGAAGGGGGAGATTTGGGGGAATATGTTGATGACAGCCGATTAGTCAATGTAACTTATAAACCCACAAGGATATACCAAGCCACTGAGATTTTAGAAACGGAAGAGTTTATGATTTCTGACAATGACAGTCAGGATGAAGTACAAGAGGTGTATATGATAAAATCAGAACCAGCCACCGTCATCAAGGTGGAGCCAGAGGAGCAGCTGATAAAGTTTACACCCACGAATAGAGTTCAGCCTCGTGAACAACAAGTGTCCGCTCAACAGCAGTCCACAGAGCAGTTAAAAACAGCTACCAGAGAAGTTAAAGAAAAGTAGGTTCATGGAAAAGTATTTGTCGAAAATAACAGTGCAGCTTTTTGATGCCATTGAGGAAAATAAAAATTTGAATTAATTTGAAAACTAGAAAAATTAAGTACTATTAATCGGAAACTATTTTATTCAGAGTTTATTTCAAGCATCTTGTAGTGTGAAATTGTGCATAGTGTTTTGGGGGTATGATTGTATATTTTTTTAAACTATTATTTTGAATCTTGTGTTTGATTTTTAAGGGAGAAAAGCCCTTGATTTTGACACGTTCAAACTTTACTGTTTTCGACTTAAATTATTAAATATCAGTGAAAAATTTACTATATGAACTTATTTACTTTGATGAATTTCCAGACAAGTCCCTGAGGTGGTCCCTGAGAACACCCGCTTTATTGTGACGTTAGACGGTGTAGATCCTCTGAAATTTGAAGGGGAGAGTGAGCCAGTGGCTGAGGTCGATGACACCAGCTCCGTGTCCAGTAAAACAGGCAATGTAATCCCTGTGGCACCGGTTAAACCAAAGAGACAAAAAGTGGAGACGGTCTCCATCAACCTTACTGCCTCAGATGGTAATATATTGGGAGAAGAACATAATAGAAGTTTATATGGACTTTTTTGGAAGTGTGTACAGACTTTAGTGACTGTCCCGCAAGCTTTTCCTCTTGGAATCGCAGTTTTGCATTAGATATTTCAGGAAAAAATTTAATTAAACTATTCATTTTCCTGTACTGGAATTTAATATCTGTCAGTGTGTGCAATTTTATTCACTGTAAACAATTATAAAATAGGTTATGCCTCAGATGGTCGTTGTTTGTGTTCAGAGTGACCTCCCTTGATGGCAACCCATGCCAAGACAACAGGTATACCACCCACATCGAAAGGGTAAAAAAAAAGCTCCACCGCAAAAAATTATGTTGGAATAGACCACCAACATTTAAGTGAAATATCATTAAGCAAGGCAATCAATCAACCAAACAAAGAAACATACAATATAATTATTATTCTTTTAATTTTGCTATTAAATACAGGAACTTTTTGGGGTGAATTTAAGTGAAATATCATGAAGCAAGGTTAAGTGATTTTAATACTGACAGTTTGTGGTTGGTAGGGAGCTTCCTGTTGACCCCATGCTCTTGGAGCTATTGAGTGCATGAAGCAGCTCTTGCTCTGATGTCTTTAAATTATGCCCTGTGATTGTCCTATCTTTGTTGCCAGTGGCATCTAGGGTGATTTCCTGCACCCACTGGGCGCTCAAACCATCTTATAAGTGAAATAACCTGTAATACAACCTTAAACCCCAATCAAACAGATCATTACGTACATAATCATATTGATTCTTTCTTTTTATCTGTATAGCGGAGAACGATGATGATGACGACACAACAGAAGAAGTGACAAAAACTGAGAGATGTAAATTCTGGCCGGCCTGTTCAAATGGGAACCAGTGTGCTTATCATCATCCTTGCACACCATGTCGGTAAGTTAAAGATAAAAATGTTTTATATAAGCTGTATGTTGTAAGCTGACATCTGCATGACTTCCGGCCCATGAGTGAAATACTCATGGGCCGGTGGTGTCAAGGGGGGTTTCCTTCACCCATTGGGCTGGAAGCGGTAATTTAAGTGAAATAATCTTAAGTACAGCATCAAACCCCAATTAATCAAACAAAAAATCTAACTAGGATGTGATTTTTGTTCCTGGCTCTCCAACATTTTAAAAATAAGGCAGCTCGAAAAGTGGACAATAAAGTTAAAAAAGATTGAGTAGGACGTAAAACCACAGTACAGGAGAATAACGTTTGGGAGTAAGAAAAAAAAATCTTGGAGAAAATTCACTCATTGTCATATAAAGTTGCTTTTATAATACATGCTTAAAATCTGGGTACATGAAACGTATAAGTCGATTTAAGAAAGTTTTTTTTAAGATTTTGTTTTTTTCTATTTTTCAGGTCATTTCCCAATTGTAAATTTGGAGATAAGTGTTTGTATATTCATCCAAATTGTAAATTTGATGCAAAGTGCTCCAAATCTGACTGTCCATTCACCCATGCTAGTAAACGACCACCCGCTCAACCCCAGATTGTCTCTCAGTGTAAGTATAGCTATCCTGGTTATATATGATCACACCTTTCACCCACTGCTGTGGATTAGTTGCAAGCCTGTCTGCTTACTAATCCTACTGTGATGTACCGATCATGGTATTAAGTCTGTCTGTCGATCATCAGGTTTATGAGTGAGTCACAGGATGTGGCTCTGAAGATGGTTTTTGTGAGGTTTCCTCTCAGTTTTTAACCGAATTAGGAAAGGAACTATGTGTAGTGGACAATCTTTCGTCATATTAGTGAAATACCCTTGAGTAAGATGTTAAGCCCCAATCAAACAAACGAACAAACAAATCAATTGTTGCCAACATGAAGCTGATATGTCTTGATATAGCATCTTGTGATTGTCCTGTCTTGTCATTGTTCATTGCCAGTGTTGTTGAGAGTGGTTTCTTTTTGCCCTTAGCCGGCATGCAATCACATGAGTGAAATAACCTTAAGTATTATGTTAATATACAATCAAACAGTAGGTCAGTATGGTATAAAATATTAATGACTTACATTTCTCTTGTTGTTTTCGTTCGCTGGTTTCAGGGGATTTTGTTTGTCGAAGTATTTCTTAAAGTTAAGAATTATCTTGTCAAATTTCAGCCTTTCATTTTCTATTAAAAACTTAAATGTGAAATAAAATTAAAAAAACTTTAAAAATACTTAAGTAGTTTTATGAAAATGGATCAAGAAATTTTTAACCTTGGGCCCTGTACATTACAGTGGATCTCCATGTTATGTGAATCTGATACGTGCTGTTTTTGCCATAAATTATTCCCAAGTCTGGCAATGCTGTCTTTTCTTAGCACTGGAGGATAATTAATTTTCCAACATTATGGAAAAGCTTCTTGTCTTGGTTGTGCTAGTGTCAATTATTGCTGAAATACACCGCCATCATATAAGTGAAATACTCTTAAGCATGGCGTAAACACCAATCAATCCATCAATTCCAAAGTCTAGAGAATTTACTTATGTTAATACATGAAATCTGATTTGTCTTCAGATATTCCTATACCTGCTCCACCAGCTGCTGCTCTTCTTTACTCCGTACCCACTCCCCGGCCAACACGACCAAATCTGGCAGCCGCTAAACCCAACTGTCGCTTCTTCCCAAAATGTACCAACATGAACTGTCCATTCACACATCCAAAGGTGAGTCACCTTAGATTAGTCTCTTTCAAGGCAGGTGTCTCAGCGGTGGTATAGTGGTTAGCCTTTCAACTTACTCCTACTTCCATGTACCTTAAACAGGTTCAACCTCCGGTATATAAATGTGTCACATGATGTGGCTCTAGTTACTGTGTGATGGCTTTTACATGGTTTCTTCTCAGTTTTCCACCATATGTGACTAAGACACAGTGTGAAGTGGACAATTTGTCATCAAATAAGGGAAATACCCTTAAGTACGACATTAAACCCCAATAACATAAACAAAGAGACAGGTCAGCTTGCTATTACAGGGCTTCGTGTTTAAGGTGAATAGGAGAGCTAATAATTACTCACCTGGTTGGTTTTTATTATCTAAAGGAGTGAATTCTATTTACCATCTATCTAATGTTAAATTGGACAATATGCGAGAGCTGAAAACAGTGTACCTAAATCTTTAATTAGGTGAGCTTTAGGTGAGGGTGAGTGACCACTCTCCTCAAATGTGAAACCCTGCTATTAAATGGCATTATGTTTATAGAATATTTATACAGTCTTTACTTAGCACGATGCTTCAAACGTTTAGGACCCAGTTCCGGGGATAAATAGTTAGCAGGTCTGCTTACTAATCCTACTTCGATGTACCTCCCACGGGTTCAGGTTTGCCTGTCAACCATCAGGTATATGGGTTAGTTTCACGATGTAGCTCTGGCAATTGCTGGGGTGGTTTTACGAAGTTTCCTCTTGGTTTTCTGCCATATTTAAGGAACCAACAGTGTGAAATGGACATTCCATTATCATATAAGTGAAATACCCTTGATTACGACGTTGAACCCCAATCAAACAAAAAATCAATCCCATGTTTTGTGTGTGTTTGTGCGGCAAGTTGCTGTTGGAGTACATTTTCTACATGATATTGAACACCTGTCAATCAATATTTCCTCAACCACCTTTACCAACTTTGTATAATTCTATTTTTTTTTCAGTTATGTCGTTACGGTGTATCATGTGGTAACAAAGCCACTTGTACATTTCATCACCCAACTTTACCCACGAAAGACCAGTTCCGATGGTCCTCCGCTGGACCCTCAGCTAAAACAATGGATCATATTAGGTACGGTGTTCACTTTATTCTAGGATATTTTTGTGCTACCCTGTAATGTCTAGCAGTTGGGACACTCTAATTTTTGGACAGTCCACGGAAATAACATGTAAGACCCCCTGTGTTAAACTCTATTTCTCTGTCCCAACTGCTAGAAGTTATAAGGTAATTATTAAAAATTGAAAGAGTCACTCCATGGATCAGTGAGTAGTGCTTTGACCCACTGACCCCCAATTAAAGTAGACTTATGCCCCAAAATTAACATAATTTGAATAGACAGACTGTATAAATCCTTTACCAAAGATGTTATTCTCATTGTCTTGAATTTGTTCATTTTCTTGTTACATGCAAATTAAACTGTTAAAATATCAAGCTTCAAGCCTATCATATATTTGTCCTGTCTTGTCTTTGTTTGTTGCCGGTGGTGTCCAGGTGTCCCTTCACTCATTGAGCTGGCACACAGTCATATGAGTGAAATAACCTTAAATACAAAGTTAAACACTAATCAAAGACACAGGACATGTCTGTGGCAATCCCGGCGGTGGTTTTTACTAGCCTTCCTCTGGGTTTTCCACCGTGTTTCAACAAGGAACAGTGTGAAAAGGACAATTCTTTGTCATTTAAGAGAAATACCCTTGGGTAGGATGTCAAACCCCATTCAAACAAAGAAACAAATAAGTCACAAAGTTATAAATAAATTTAATCCGTATAACATTTTAACATATTTTTAATTTTATTTCTGTTTCAGTAATCGTAAATTTGATAAGGGTGCAGCACTACCATCTCCAGTACCAGTTTCCAAAACTTGATGACCCTTTAAAATATAGATTGTATTATAATCTTCAGTCCGTCAATTCAGACTTTCTATTGGTACCTAATTCATGCAATCTGTCTGCAGCTAAGAAGTTTACAAGTCCTGCCATGAGGGAGCTAGACCGACATCCGATTGGCTCATTACTCATTTTGTATCAATCTCTCTGACAAAGGCCAGTACGTTTCAAGCATGGTCATGTGGTGCTGGAAAGTTTTACCAAGATTTGGTTTACAAGATTTCCTCCCAGTTTTCATTGTATTTAAGGAAGTATTTACACTCCGTCTTATCAACCCTTTGGTTCTAAAACTACACCTACAGACATATGTGAATTCAAAACTTAACCTGACCAAAGCTCTCTGTTACAACAAAATAAACAAGATAAATTTAAAAACTTTTTCAATTATTTTGTTACTTGCATTTCTGGCAGGAATAGTTTCTTGCTTTATAGTAATCATCATACTCTAATTCGGTATTATGTATGAATTTAGATGGTATTTGCTGAACAACATTTTTATCTTATTTGTGTTTATTTGCAGTAAACAGATTTTAATTGTATTTTTTAAGAGTAGAGAAATACCTGCATGTCTCCATAAATAGGATTAGTAATTGGGTCCTATGTTTGCAGGATATTGGGTGATATGCCCCTTCATTCAAGCTTTATGTTTTATATAAAGATTTAGAGAATAAATTAGATTGTATTTTGCAAAAATATATATTATCTTTAGAATGGGCTGAAACAGGTCCTCACTCATGGCTTTATTTGGGAAGTTGTTGAATAGTTAAGGATTTTTGTGTGTGTGTTTTCTTCCAAGGCATGAGTATAAGAAATCGTGATATAAGTGAAATACCCTTGAGTTTAAACTAAAGTTCAATTAGGAAATAAATTAATCCATTCATCCGTTTTAATTTCAGATAAACATGTACATGATTGCTACAAATTTCATGAAAGTTTGTTTTTATCCATTAGATAACATTTCTGTTAATATTTTCTTTGTGCTAAGAATTATCAATTACTATTCAAAATTATGCCTTAAATTTTTAAAATTTAAATTTACAAGGTAAAAAAGCACTCTCATAAATCATCGGATATACAGAAATCTTTTTTTATACCGTCTGAAAAAAGCATGCCAGATTCTCGAGGATTGGCAGAATTGGGTTTACTTTTTAACATCCAATTAAAATCTTCTATTAGTTGTTTATAGCCTAAGTCTTCATACAGACTTTGATTGGTTATCGACAAAGTTATTTTTTAGACAGCCAATGAAATGTCTGTGACCTTAGATACGACCTTAACAACTGCAGTCTGAAATGGTCAAATGACATGACCTAATTTATCCTGTTTGCTGTAACCCTATTCTGTCAATCCTCAAGATAACCAGCAATGTAAGTCGGCGGATAAAATCAAAATGATTTGTATAAACGGCTGCTGAAAGTATTTTAGATTATTCTTATTATCGAGAATGTTGGAGGATGGAATAAAAAAATGCATTGAAAATTAGCACAGAAGTCATGTGTTTGGAGTTGTTTATTATTTTTTTTGACCGACTATGGCAGATGTCCAATAGATATACATATTTGGCAAGCCCCTATTATTGATGGCCCTCTGACTAAGGGCTATTCTGTTATCTATGATGGGCGGATGGAGGGAGATGCCTAGTGCCCTCAGATCTAAGGGACAAAATGAAGCCGATCTTCTATGTGGTGTGTTTGTACTGCTTGTGGTTGTCTTGTCGTTTCCTTGTTTGTTGCTGTGAGAGTGGTTTCCTTCACCCATTGGACTGGCATGTCATCGTATGAGTAAAATAACCTGAAGTAGGGTGTTAAACCTTAATCGAATGAACAGAATCTGTCCGTTATGAAGGGACATCAATTTTCAAACAGAGATGTCACACTTCACATAACCGTTGTATCGATGTTCACAGTGACTATAAGCATGGTGTTATAAACCCGATCAATCAATCTAGTACTGAGCTCAGTTGCTTAAAACCAAGATGCAGGATTATCAAGAGACCTTGAACATGGCTAAGGGAGTTTGTTTAAAGATTGGCAAAGCTGTCTTTACTTAGCACTGGAGGAAAAATTAACTTTGCAACATTCTTAAAACGCTTTACATCTTGATAATGCTAGTGTCAATCATTGTGGGAATACACCGCCGTTCTATAACTACCCTTAAACACGGCGTAAATCACCAATCAATTGATCAATCAACGAGGCATGTTAAATTACTTTCTTTTTGGTTAGTGAAATTGCTTTTGTCCATGATGATTTTTTCCCCTTGGTGTACAGAGTTCGTCACATATCAGATTTACTCACATTACAGACTTACCAAGATGGATTTGGATATATGATGCTCTGTATAAATGATGGAATGCTGTTGATATCGAGTATTGATTTCTCCCTCAACTGAGAATGCTTTGAAACAACACGTGTATTGGAGAGGAGATCAGCAGATTTATACAGTGATACAATTATGTCTCCATTAATAACGGGCCTCTGGCTAAGGGCAGCTTGTTCAAAGAGTAGCAATGCTGTCTTTATTTAGCACCGGAGGAAAATGAACTTTTCAACATTATGAATACACTTTACATCTTGGTTGTGCTAGTGTCCCATTATTGTTGGAATACACTGCCGTCTTATAAGTGATATACCCTTAAGCATGGTATAAAACAGCAAACAATCGATCAATCAACCATCAATAACGACCCCTAGTAGTGTGCTAATGAAACATCAGATTATCCAAATGCACAGGACTGTCTGCAATGTGGGTTTCACTTATTTTGTAGATAAAGTCAAGAAAATCATCTAGATGAAGACAATTTCCTGTTTGCAACACACCAGTAGTCAAATTACATGCATGAGTTCGGCCTATACAAAATAAAGAATGTCTTCAAATGACATAACATTACACACAAGACTTTTGGTGGAGATCTCCTTCCATATAAAGGTACATGTATCTGTTTTGTACATGTAAAACTCAACAGGTTTCCTCCCAGTGTTACTCCTTATTTATTAGGAAGGCAGCAAGAAAAATGTTTTTTCTCTACAATAAAAACATAAGTACATGTAAGGCAGGGAAAGGAGTGGGTAATTAATCCTTATAAACCCGTATCAAAGTAGCAACAAAATTAAAATGGGATGTTTGTGTACAATATTTGAACAAATATATTTTTCTAAACACAATTCAATCAAAATTTTACAGATAATGAAATGGTGATTTGAATCCAGTCTAATGGAAAACTAAAAGACTTCTTTTCTTACACAATGCCTTGAAGCTGCCCCTTATCTGTGAAAGCAACCATCCACAGGTATAAACGGAAAACACTGGACGGGGATGTGTAACATATATGAAAATACCCTTCAAGTGCTCAGAGTAATTCAATATATAGCCGACCTTTATAAATCTGTTAGAATAAGTCATTTAACATCAATTTGGTTTACAGCTTTGATATTAAACTATAGAAATAACTTGATAAATTGCAATCTAAAGTTATATTTTCAGTATTTGTCGGATTGATTGGTCACATTCTTTTGGCACTCTGATCATTTTGGATTTTAAATAAGGGAAATAACTTATTTAATTAGTTACAATACCCCACAATAATTCCATAAAACAAGTAATACTCCTTCATTGTGTGGTTTAAACTTAAAAGATGCTATATGTCGACAGGATTCCTACGGCAGCTAAAATACATGTAGTTTGTTTGTTTGGGGTTTAATGTCGTACTCAATGGTATTTTACTTCTGACTGTTTGTCCACTTCACACTGTTCGGAGTTCCTAGCCTGGTTACGATGGAAAACCCCATAAAACCACCCCCGCAATTGCCGGAGCCACAATGTGTAACTCCTATACATGTACCTGAGGGTTGATGAACGGACTCGATTCTGTGAACAGTACATTGAAGTAGGACTAGGCCAAGTGGTCAATGTAAATGATATCAGTAGTGTGTGAAAAACTATTCAATTAGCAATAACTCTTATGAAAAATTCGTCAAATTTCAATTGGGTTCACAAACTTGCAATGATGTACGGTGCTTTCAACTTTGGAGATCCAGCATTGCTTCAGTTATGATGTTGATGGTAGAATTAACCGGTACATGAAGAAAATACCCCAAGGCCACTTATTGGAAGAGGGGGGTAAAAGTGGTGCAGAAAGACTTGAAATTTACCTGGCAAGAAATTTCAGTGCAAGACACTGTAATAACCAATACTGTAATAAAATTAAACCGATACATACATTTGGCGGATAATAAAATAACTGGACTGATGATATAGCCATTTGTCTTTTAACAAATAGCTATAACTTTTAACCCAAAATGTGGTTATGTTTATTACTCTGTAAAAGGTCCAGTTTGTGATGACACTTTATTACAGTATTGGTTATTACATTGCTGGGTCTTTTATCCCTCACCATAAGGAGCTCTGGGACAGTCCAATGGCCCATTTTAATCTTTTTTTGTTGTCCTGTATGCTTACATGGGGGCAGCTTCATGTTGCTCTTAAGACTCCTAGCTAAGGGCAACATGAAGCTGATATGTGTGCGAATTGTCCTGTGACTGTTCAGTCTTGTTCTGGTCATTTTCAACCACTGGGCTGGCACACTATCCTATGAGTGAAATAACATTAAGTATGGCGTAAAACCCAAAACAAACAAACCAACAAATAAACAACTTCACACTATTTCAGGTAGTTCTGTTTATATATATTTTAATCACAGTTGATATAGTTTAAATATAAACAGACAATTTGCAACAATTTTGTTCCCTCCCTATCTATAATTCATAAAGTTTCTGACGTTTTCACTCGTACCAAGCAAAAAAAAAAAAAATACAAATATTCTTCACAGAAACTATGATATTATTTTTGTTCAACCTTTGTAAGCCTGTATTTGAACAAAACTTGAAAAAAAAAAATACATTTCTTTATTGACCAAAATCAAATTCTTCAAGACAGAAAAAGTACATATTCTTAACCTCTTTGCCTACTATGGAAGAAGCTTCTATGCTATTCCTAAATACATCATTTGTTTGATTTAATGCGATTTAATGTTGTAATGAGATTTAATATTCTTGCATGATCAATTGTTCCGATCGTTTCAATGATCTGGCCTAAGGTCAGCCCTAATGGAGAAGAGGACCACTCACAACAAACAATTCACTCGACATGAAGGATGAAGATTTATAAAGTTTAAATTATTTTAGTACAGCCAACAAATTTGTACTCTTACCCAGGATTTGGATTTTTTAATTTTTGTTGTTGTATAATACACATCACAACAGTCAGAAGATGTTTCAAATTACAGTCATGTTATACAATGATATACAAATCAACCAATGATCAATGGGCGCATTTGACAGGACATTTTAAGCAGGGTGAAGCCGTTCGTCTACTAATTTTGTTTGATTGGTACAATTGTTAAGTTTCATTTATAAGTACAAAAGTGCACAAAATTTTTTCCCATTAAATCGGTCACAATGTTCAGAAAACTTTGCTGTACTCCATGAAACATAACAAATGTACACAGTTCTTAGACCAGACATTTACCGTGCGTAACTAAATTGTCCAATCGAATGCGCCTATTGACAATTAATGCCTGACAAGCATTAAATGAGGTCACCATATTGGACATCCAAATTAATGTGCAAGAAATTCATTTGACGGACATATTTTCGTGAAGTACTTTTTTCTTCTGCGTAGCTATTTACGTGCTGAACGAAATCATCAAGTCAAATGCGTCCTATTGTACAATATGGTGCTTTTACACACAATTGCAAAACCGTTTTTGAATATTCAGTTGCTTAGCTCTAAGATGACACTATTATGTATTAACATTTCCTTTTAAATTGTACTAAATGAGACTTGGATGTTCAATCCAAAGAAATTCCATTTGTCTAGAACACATTGACAATGATTTACTCTATTTAAAGCAGAGCAATCTTCACAAACCAAATCTTTTATTCCAAGCAATTCTTCATTTTTAGCCTCGGTGGAACAAGTATCTCAAACCAAAATATACAGCTATTTTATCTTTTTAACGCGATTGATTGGTGTTTTACGCCGTGCTTAAGAGTATTTGACTTATTTGAGTATTTGACGGCGGTATATTCCAACATTAATTGACACTAGCACAACTGATTGAAAGTGAATCTTTCTCCAGTGCTTAGTAAAGACAGCATTACTAATCACAAAAAACTGCCCTTACTATGCCAGGGGGCATCTGTTCAAGAGTCAGTTGAATATTTGTATGTGAATTGCTCATATTACTCTGTTATGAGCCCTCTGATTGGTGCATACAAGTGCCAGGCAGCCAATGAACTGGTTTGTGATACATGTTCTGGTCCACCAATGGTTGTAATGGAGAAGTAGCTGGAATACAACTCTTGCCCAGTGAAGAGGACATAGAGCAAAGGAGACAGAGGTGAAAAGCATATTAGTTACATAAGTTGAGTACAAATTATATAATTGACATGTGCTCCATTTTATTTCACTTAGATGATGGTGGCGTAAATGACCCCACTTTTAAACAACCATAAAATGTTTAATGCGAATTCTATCACCACTTACGAGTGTTAAACATGGATGGCATAGTGACTGCATCCAGCGTATAATGGAGAACAATGGAAAGAAGCGCATTCATGAGAAACTGTTAGGCCACACAGCATTTGTTTGTCAGGCATGCCTCACTCTTAAAATAGGTTGTTGTAAATAATAAAGCATATTCTTGTTCACTTAGGATTCAGCAAGGGCTCAGGTAGACACCCTTCCAAATGGACACCTTGAAATAAACAGTTGCCTCATTTGGACACCCTGTTTTAAAAAACTTTACAACATGCAGGAGATAGGAAAACTGTAAAAATTGGACACCCAATTATTTGAAAAATGAAGCAAAATAACCATTTTGGACACCATACGTTTGATTTCTGGCTAAGCCCCTGGGGTGCAGTAGGCCCCTAGTTCCTGTCAACTGTGCATTATCCTATCCATTAAACCATTGTAAACCACAATTCGTTTATTTAGTGTTTAGCTTGGTTAGGAAAATCACATTCCACCAACGTAACATATTTTAGGACAGTATAATGAGTATTACTTAACTGAAAAATCCTCTTTAATCATCTCAAAATTTCCCCATAAAATTATTAAATGCATCTGGGAGGCAGATAACAGAGTTTTCAAATTTCATTTATTTAGATGCTATCGTAATTTCACTATTGATCATAGTTATAAACTAAATTTCAGTTGATTTACAATGTCAATCTCTACTATTGTACTGACTAAATCTCTCATTCACTGCTACAAAGCAACTAACAAACAACATTTTGACAATTAATGATTTTAAAATTATGAATGTTATAAATATCAATATTATCATCGTAAACATAGGAATAAATGAAGCGATCTTTATGAATAATATTTTATATGGACAAATTTTATTGCAGGATTTTAAATCACAAATTTATAAAGTCCACTAGATTTTAAATGAAGAAAACACTTGTTCCTCACAGCTCAAACACAAGTCTTTACAATTTTTCTGGACTATTCGGATATACATTTATAAAACACATTCACACTGAGTATTCAAATATACACCTAAAATTTAATTACCAACCCATTCTCATACAAAATCTCAATTGATTTGTCACAATATTTTGGCAATAAAACAAAATCCTTAAATACATATTTTACTTGGATTAATTTTATACAAATTACAATACTATATCATTTCATATTCAGACCGACTATAAAAAAAGCGTTGACAACATTTTATTTTATGCAACAAGAATGCGTTTGGCTGTGAGATCTGGCTATATTCAACGACCAATTGGCATGAAATAATCTAAATGAAAATCACATTTAAAACAAAACAGTTATAAATACCATAGAATGTGACAACAGTATAATGAAAGTTATCCCTAAAATGAAAAGAAAAATGCTAGTCTTTCTTTTTCTCTTCTTCTGATTTAGGGGTCACCTTTTCAGATTTTGGGGTCTCGCCATCTTGTGTAGGGGTCTCGCCTTCTTGTGTAGGGGTCTCGCCATCTTGTGTAGGGGTCTCGCCTTCTTGTGTAGGGGTCTGATCTATGGCCTGGACCCCTTCCTGTGGGGTCTGGCCGTTCTGCTCTAACATCTCCTGACTTACACCAAACTCATTCACACGGCTTGGATCCACTCTGTATATCCAACGCTGATACAGAAATATAAAGAACACAACATCTGCAAGGAAAACAAAAATACATTTCAGCTAAAACAGTTTTTGTTTGATTTGCATGTTTTCTACTCTTTATTTTTCCAGCTTTGAGCTTTTTGAATAGGATTTGTCACAGTATTTTGGCAATGAATTGATCGACTGATTGGGGTTTTACACCGCACTTAAGGGCATTTCGCTTATATGATTGCAGTGTATTCCAACAATAATTGACACTAGCACACCCAAGATTTGAATCATGTCCATAATGTTGGCAAGTTAATGTTCCTCCAGTGCCAAGTGAAGACAGCATTGCTACTCTTCAACCCCCACTGCCCTTAGCCAGGGGGTGCTTCAAATGTAAACAATCACAACCAAGAAATGTGAAGTGTTTTGTTTTGTTGGAGAATTAATTTTTCTCTATGGCCATTGCATGCCTTCTGATTTGAGGTGTGCTGTCCTATACTTTAATACAAAACTCAAATCAGAAGGCTTGCATTGAATTGTTTTTTCGATTGGTACGTTGTACCCAGGGGTATTTCGCTTAAATGACAACGGATAGTCCACTTCACACTGCCACTTGTCTAATTACGGTGGAATGCTGAGAGGAAACCTCGTAAAAAAAAAAAACATCCCCGTGATTGCCGGAGCCACATGTGACTCACTCATATATCTGATGTTCCACCGACAGACTCGATCCCGTGAACGGTAAATCGAAGTAGGATTAGTAAGCGCACATGCTATCGCTATTGAAAACAGTCCGACTGTGCTTGACACATACTGTCCTTAGAGGGCCATTGTAAATGGGAAAATGTTTAACGTCATACATACGATTATTTTTTATATGACATGGTCGCAGCCCATTGGGTGTAGGAAATCACAATACAGGAATAATATATTGACATCACAAACAGATTGGATTCATGTTGCCCCTTATCAGAGAGCATCAGAGCAACAGGAAGCACCCTCCCAACCTTTCGTGAAAAAGTTTGGTAAATATTAAATATTAATATTTCAAATATATCCTTTAGATAAATGTTTCGAGTATATGTACTCTCACAAATCCCAAGCCACAAACTAGTAATTATGTTTGCTTACTGGTTTAAAAAATTTAATGGACAAAGAATGAAAAGATATTTATAACCAATAATGAATCCAAATATTTTCCAAATTATATATAATATATAAACCAAATTTACACAAAAGACAACAACATAAAGTTCTAAATCAAACAGTTGAAATATTTATCTTTCGTTATAATTGGCCCTAAAAGTGGAACAAAAATAACATTTTACTCACCATCTCTGAAGCATCCAATTCTATACAAGGTTGGCATCTTAATGACAAATGCAAATATATCATCTATAAAAGTGTTGAGGGCTTTGTATGTCATCATCCTCCATGGGAGATGGGCCACAGACTTTAGTTTATAATTGATGAACAGTTGTGGAGTCATCATTATAAAACCTGATATAAAAAAAGACAATTCTCAATTAATACAAAAGATTCATGGATTTAATGAGAAGTTCAAATGTTAATTACCCTATAACTTCTAGTAGCTGGGACACTCTAATTTGGGGACAGTCCACAGAAATAACATCGAAGACCCCCTGTGGTAAAGCCTTTTTCCCTGTCCCAACTGCTAGCAGTTATAAGAGTTAGTTAACGGAATCATTCATTTTTGTGTAAACCTTGGTGTTGGCTACCTATACTTTCTTTTCATATACAGGACAATAATAAAGACTGATTTGGTTGGTTGATTAGGTTAAACATCCTACTCAAATCATGTAGTGTCTTAGTTATCATTGGAAATCTGCCTGTGAGAATTCTTTATTTTGAGAAAATTTGCCTATCGAAATTGTCCATTTTTTCCCATGTTAAAATTCCGATCATTTAATCATTTTTAGACATCTGCCCGCCTCAAATGATGGTTCTCCAAGCTAAGACTATGTTTAAATGTATAAGAAAGGACAATAACCGAAGAGGAAACCTTAAAAAAGTTTTACTCTCGTATTTCACTCCTATGAATGAATGCCAGCTTCACATTCCTGACAGAGAAGACAAAACAGGCCAATAACTCGAAAACAAAGCCCTCATGACAGACTTCTTTTTGCCCCTTAGCCCTGAGAGCACTACGGCACCGAAAGATCTCTCCAAATGCCCGTGTCATAGTTTCACAATTGTCCACTTGAAACTGTTTCTTCTCTAATTACAGTTGAAAAAAGAGAGGAAACCTCTCAAAAACCATCCCGGCAACCGGCAATTGCCGGAGGCATGTCATATCACTGGCTCATTTACCAGTTGGACATGTGGACTAAATAAATCATGACATTAGATGGAGTAGTCAACTCTATTAAAAGGGATACTGTTTAATAGCCCGTCAAATAGAATACAACGACTTACCAAAAGTAAGAAGGAAACCATAGAGCATGCTGAGTACCCATGAGTACCATCCTCTATGCTCCATATAGAACAACGAGTACACAGCATAGCCTCCTAGTAATGGAAACAACAACCAGGACAGGTACTTGAACGCCATCTGGTGGTGAGAATCAGTAATATTTATTTGACATTTGATTGAATGCATACATCAGAATTGATGGACATCTCTAAAAAAAACTAAATAAAAAAAAATTAACTATTATTTTTTGTATCAATTTATTAAATATCATACCCCTGCACCGAAAGCTGTGAGTTGTTAAAATCTATGAATAATAAACTTATAATATAGAGGCATATGAGCTTTAAAAATCTCATCAAGCACAATAAAGTTAGACCGGTGTAACATTATATATCTTGAGCCACTTATATGGCGGGGGGCATAACAAAAAGAAAAGGGGTAGAGTAGGAATATGTGCTTTAAAAATCCCATCAAGCACAATAAAGTTAGACAGGTGAAACACTATATGCCTTTAAAGTTCATCTCGATAGACATTTGAATATGAGGTAGAGTGAAGGCAAAGAACAGATGGATGGATGGACAGACAGACAGACAAACTTCAAAGAATGTTACACGAATAACACCATGACAGTGTACAGTCGCAAAAAGTCAGTCCCACTAAGCCAGCTGTTAAATAAAATAAATTTCAGATAGAGCTCGGAATATGACAGGAGGTACACTGGAGATGGACAGATGTACAGGCAGCACCTATTTTAAGATACCCGCAAATATCTTGCAGGGGTATAAAAACATTTGAACTGTTCAAAACACATTTTGTAAGATGAAAATAAATTTGTATTAATACTTGTGGACATTTAAACGATTTAAATCTAAAATATTAATACTCACAGTATCATACTGTTTGGTTAGAGATTGTGTATATGTTGACTTGTCTTGGTATGAGATTTTGGGAAGAAATCCTAACAATTTGGCTTCTCTATCAACCTGAAAAAATACAAGTAAAAATTACTTCCCTTGATTGCTACATGATTTCATACAGTATCAGCATACTACATATCATCAATCTAATTAAAATCAGATCTCAAAAACACTCCCCGTGTTTTGTTTGTCGCTATATTGAGATCTAAGGCAATCA
>JAVFBX010179319.1:0-14753 GCA_034783855.1 Mopalia kennerleyi
CTATATAAATATATTTAATGGTAACCGTTCAAGGGATATAAGGGTTATTTCAGTTATTTCGTTTCCACGTGAGAATGAACCTAGTCAACGTTGTTGTTGTCTTGAGCATTGTGGCTCAAAGAATTCAAAGGTAAGAAAATGAATATACACTGTAGATAGCAGCTCCAAACTGATCAGCTGACTGATCAGCTTTCTGTATCTTAAATGAGCCACTTTGGTTTTTCAGTTGTATGGTGGACTGATATCGCCATTTGTGTGGTACATGTACATTGGTGACAATTATCATTATTCAACACATAATGATTGTTTTTTATTGAAGTATAAAGCCGTACTTGAGTTTGTTTCACTCAAATGACGGCGTGCCAACCACACGGGCGAAGGAAACCACGCTAGGTACCACTGGCAAAAAACACTAAATACGAATACATCACACAGAGAAAGGCTTCATGTTGCCACTTAGGTCTGAAAGCACCAACCCGCGCCATAACCAATGGATTGTTTGTTTGATTGGGGATTACCGTCGTACTCAAGGTTATTTCACTTACTATAGTATATGACGACTGATTGTCCACTTCACACTGTTCCTTTTCCTTATTATGGTGGGAAAGCGGGAGGAAACCTCGTAAAAACCACCCACGCGATTGCTGGAGCCACATCTTGTGACTCACTCATATACCCGAGGGTCGACAGGCGGACTCGCTCCCGTGAACGGTACATCGAAGTAGGCTTTAGAAAGCTAACCACTAAGACATGGCCGCGGGCCCCCATAACCAATGGAGTCGCTTCACAATGTATCATTGAAAAAATAACGACAAATACTATTGCAATCAAGCTTTCAAATGTATCATTCCAATGACACGCATTTATTAAGGAATCGTTATACATCGCTGGTATATGATTATGTGAAAGTTGGGCGAAATCCAACATTTGAGCTATGGCAGATTTCACGAAACTCTCGGAAGTGAACGCAGGGCAAGTACGGATGGGGCAAAGAGTTGGCCTTGTTGTGATACAGCAAAATAAACTCATCAGCTTTTTGGCTGGCTGTAAATAAGACCATAACATCCAATGAGTGGGAGTGGTACGGGGCAGTTAGCCTATCAATCACATGTCGTGTTCTGAAGACCATCAGTGAGCAATAATGGGCTTTTAATGACGACCAACCAAGTTAGCTTTATCAGGATTGCTGGACATAGGGCAATTTGTCTCTTAACACCCTGATGTATTACAACCGAAACCATGCCCCAAGTCAATTCACCCCTAGGGCAGTGATTTAAGAGATTTACGTTATGAATGAGTTTGACGATAGATTGGGTTCACTTACAGCAATACTATATGGCGTTAATCAACGAACAGGCTACAAAATGCTCGTTCATAGGAATAAGGGAATGTATAATCAATGGACGTTGAGAACATACACTAAAGCTTCTTTCAGTTGCTTGTTGGCATTTCAGGTTGATAAACGTAAGACATCATTATATTTGTATAGATAACTGCTTCTCTGTATTTATTTAAGATGATATTGGGTGTTGATTCTTACACTGTTATCATATGCTTGAGCTCGTTTATATAGGTATGAATTATTGTGAACACAATTTGATCATTATACAGTCTTAAATTTATTGATTGTTTGTTTGATTTGGGATTAACGTCATACTTAAGGGTATTTCGCTTAAATGACGACGGATTGTCCACTCCGCACTGTTCCTTGCCTTATTAAAGTGGAAAACCGGGAGTAAACCTCGTAAAAACCAGCCCGCGATTGCCGGAGCCACATCGTGTGACTCACCTAATACCTAATGTTAGACAGAAGTATTCGATCCCGTGAACGGTACATTGGGATAGGATTAGGAAGCGCACATGCTACCACTAATCCACTGCCGCAGGCTAAATTTATTGAACATATCTCCATATTCCACAGTATTTTGGTAAGGAACTGTTTGGAATAAACAATCCGGCCTCATATCAGGGAAATACCCATCAGTACGACATTAAACTCCAAACAGACAAACAAACAATCAAACGTGGATTGAAATGGACACTTATAAAGGGCCCATATTTTTCATATGTGTGAATACAGGAAGTCGTTCTGAACCTTTGCTCTGGGATACTTGTCTGACATTTTAACGGTGAAATGAAATCAAAAATGTGATATAAACGTGACGATTCTCTCGCCAGCTGTATGTTTTGTGTGTGATAGTAATAGAAAAAAGTCAATAGATTTGTGGTACACTGTAAAAATGTACACTGTTAATTTACTGTGAAAAGTGATGGCAATTTTGTGACCTGAACTTTTGTACTGTAAAATCACGTTACTTGTCATGTACAGGCAATCAGCCAACGTGTTATTATTAACGTCACGTGTTATTTTGCCTAGAATAAGTGATAATAAAGCCAATAGTGCACCATAATGAATTCACATACATACATACATACATGCATACTATTCTTTAAAAGAAAAGTGTGTGTAGGTTAGTATATACAAACACCAGCTTTTCAAGTGCCGTTTACTAAGGGGGAAACGTTGTAATAAGTTGACAAATTTTCAAAGCAGCCATTTAACCAGAATTAGGTGTTGACAAATGTGGACTGTTGCAACTCTGTTCGGGATAATTTCTGAATATAGAATTAAAATGTTAACATCTTAGCTGACATGTCCCAAAAGATATCTTTAATAAATATAAACAAAAATTCGATCCTCAAAAGAAAAAAAGAAAAGAGAAACAAATTGTTGAAGGCAGAATGTCAATGTTTTCCTGCACAGAGACGCGGGCTAAACAGCAGGGTAATTGGATAAGGCGATAGTTGACAGGCGGAAAAGCTACTGTCTCCCTCAAGCAAAAACAAATGAAGATAAGGGTGGTACTTGTAGATTCTAGTTTTCTAACCTTTCGAACTAGTGTCTTTAAAAAGGATCTTAGAGATAAATTCGTCTGTGTGAAATACCACAACTCAATAAAAATGTCACGCGAAGATGTCGTGCCGCTTGTGGTGCAACATGCAAACATCAACATTCGGCCTTTTTTCCCCGTTTACCAATACAATAGGCATGGACTTTTTACACGTAAATTTTGTAATTGTACTAACATATAGTGCAATTAATGGTAGGAAAGCATTTTTGTTGTGTTATTTTCTTGTGATTTCGGTTTATGTAATTATGTATTCAACTAGACTGTATGTGAACAAATTAAAAACGGATTCCCAGATTTTAGGTAATTAATTGTTTGCAGTGCAAAAGGCCGAAGCAATACATCAAGTGTTGAGTTGCAGATGACCTTAACTTCGGGACCTTTGGGCGGTCAGTTTGACCTCTGTGGAACCTTTTTGACAACATACCGAAAACAAGTGAGGGCCCAGATGAATGGAATCAAAAACATGGTTATCATCTCTTTTGAAATCTGCCAGACTGTTGGCCAAACGCCTTTAGGCACGCAGACGGAGCGAGTCTAGCGATGGAAACCCCGATAGACGGTATCATTTTCACGGCTAGTTGTTAGATATATGACCATCGACTGTTGTTAGTCGGAACATAATGGTTCGAAAGACGGCTCAGCATTCCCGAGCAAAGTCTGAGTGTCTTTGGTATGTCACTGGTCGGCTACTAGTCGATCCATCACCCGTTCAGAAGCAATTACACCCGAAACACGCCCGTTCCTCCCTCACGTCCAAACAAATAATATGTTTGTTATTATTGTTGTTTTTTAACCTATAGTTTGAACTTGCATCACCTAATGCAACATTGACATTCCACGATGGATTAAAGAACTTACGTTACCAGAGAGGATTGCAGTTGATTTTTTAGTTCTGGGCTATGAATTTACTGCAAAAATTAAGCGATCTAGCAGCTCCTCGTCGATTTAAACCGTCACCGTCTTACCCCAATGACTTGCGTATAGACCGCTTGGCCATAAACCATGACCAAGTAATATTTAGTAAATAATTGAAAATTGTGCGGTCGTGGCCAGGCAAAATAGAGCTGTATAAATACACTGGGACTATGCTTTGGTATCATTCAGGTGTAGATCAATGCAATTGCTTTATGTAACAAATGTGTTTATTGTTAAATCACAAAATTTATACATTTTATGTTCACCGAATTTTTCATTTTCAAATTTGTAAGCAGTTGGATGTTTTCGTAACTGTGGCTAAAAGTAGAGCGCAGTCTCGTGACTTCCTGGTAAGAACGTGGTTGTGCGGGTTTATCACAAAGTTGCAGTCTACTGTGAAAAGCTAGATGGTACTTGATGGTTACAAAATGGGTTCTCCTATCCTAACCTCGACGATTCAGATCATCCGCCTCAGACGAAAAAAACCCACAAAAGCCCCAGTCAATTCACCCATTAAAACCATAGACTACTTTCTGTACATTAAGGTGCATCATTGAGTTAAGTATCATTTATTCTAGGTTAAACATCACGTGACGTTAAAGATAACACATTGGTTGACTGCCTGTACATGACTAGCAACGCGAGAAAGTGTGTGGAAAGCCAAAAGTGCACAAAACTTTTTCCATAGGCAAACTTGTGTGATCCATCTCTTTTTAAAGGTTCAATAGCATTGCGACTCCTTACAATGACTGTGAATTTACAGATCAGCTTTTACCAACGTATCGAAAGTGACATTTACATTAACCCCAAAGGGACAGCGAAATGAAAAATAGTAGACAAATAACTATTGACAGTATAAACATAACATAGGAATGTTACAACAGAAAACAAATTTTCACTAATTATAGTCTCAGTTTATTTTAAAAAATCCTCATTATGAGCTAGTGATAATATATAAGAGTTAACAAGCAAACGTTACATCGAGTTAATACACTAGGGTTTACATGGCACGTTAGTTATTTAAAACGTAGAAACAAAGGTAGTTACAAGATATAACCAAACGGTCCAAACGTTCTTTGAGAAACCTAAAAGTCACTTTGATTTATGTAAAACTGTACACTAAAATATCACAAAAATACGAACATTGACTCGTTATTTAAGTAGGAGCGCATAAAATGTTGCCAACAATGTGCCAAATAATAGACGAGAAAGCACAACAGCGGTGTGTTTTCTGTCTATCAAGAGCATTGTTACTGCCAGTTTTGTAGACATAAAAGACACGTGAGAACTTCCAGATATTGCTGTTGGTATGCATGTTTACATACAAAAAAAAGATGCAATACTTAGACATTGTCTATGTTAATATTTTCTGTGGGATGTATCTATCAATTTCAATTTGTTGACGTTTTACGTATAATATTGAAATTATTTAATGACTTGCTATGTCATTGGGAAATGAAATGTATATAAGGAATAGTATGTGAAATTAAAGAGAATGCGCTCAATCCCACCAATTGTATTATATATAGATGTAGAGAAAGACAAATCTGTATGATACTATAGAAGGGATCGGCGCAAGTCATACGTTTCAAAAAGTAATCAGCACCCAGATAGACATTCGTGGTCATTTTGCCCTGAGCTTCTACATCTCCTCAGCCAGAACGCTGGTCCTTCTCGCCAGACCCCGAGTTCGCATCCTAGTGTGGGCAAGTCAAATTTTCTAACTTTACAATAAAAATATATGTAAGTAAAACGACAAATTTGGCTGTCTCTATGTTTTGTGAGATTGTCGCAATCGGTGGAGGGCGGTCCACGGGAAGGACAGGCTATTTGTTTTCATACCACCATCCACAGTGTGTTTGATAAATAAACAGACGCGAGGACCGAAACTCGACCGTATTCATAGCAAGAGAAGAGTTTTATAGGGAGGAGTGCGCAGGACGCATACGACGAGAATAACAGACGAGTAGGGCATGTCCCGACTTCTTCTATGCGGGAATTAAATTCTGACGTTGTCAAGCCTGGGATTTAAGTTGGCCAATTCGAGTATGTTATTACTTAGTATTATTACGTCCTTGTTGATGAGGGTAGTGAATTTAAGATAGGGGCATTAGGGTATCAAATACTATAAGTCACTATCAAATCAAAAGTCTTGCCGTGCAAAATAACGAATACCACAATAAATATATGAAAACACGGTATTTGATCCGCTCTTTTACATATAATGTTTTATTATGGAACAAAACAATAGCAATAATAAACAGCAAAAATTTTACTGTTAATTTGAAGAAAAAAAAACGGCAATCGCACATTTATTCGATATGAGAAGAAACACGAAATCCCAAACATTTTGTTAGATTGACTTCAATAATTTTGGTTCACGTCAGATCGGATTGTCCCATAATTCAACCATTATTCTCGTGTGTGTTTACTGTTCACAGTTGTCAAAATGTGCTCATTCGTCTGTAATGGGCAAATTCGTTATACCCCAAAACTCTTGATCGTATCAATAGAAGATTATTTAACCCATTGACCAATTACCTATTTACATTCCTTCATAAGTATATGCTATACCCCATCTTCCAGAGGCAAGGCGGAAAACGAGATCGTGGCATTAAGTCCTCTTCTTTCCTTACCTAGCCTTAATATATTGAAAAACCTGAGTTAAATAGAGTATACAACAGCTAATTTCGGATTAACTGCACCCGATCAGGTTGGAGCTTTTTTAATAAGCAAGACTGAAACAACGAACAAGGTTTCCGATGAAGAGGTGTCTAACTTATTTTCTGAACTAGATTGTATGTTATCTCAAAATCACGAACATACTGCCAAATCACGAGAACAGTTTCCGTCAAGACACTGTGTAGAGTTTTGACTTTTGGCCATCTGGGGTGTAGACGAAATGGCACTCTCTCTGTGTATCTGAATTCAATAGCCTGTCATCGTCACAAGGCTAACTTGATACCACCTCTACTTCATTCAACCGATGTCTATGTTTCACCACTCAGTTACACCGTGCTGCCTTCATTGCCGATTTGGAGAACAGCGTCAAAAAACAAAATACCCCCTTGTCGAGTATATTCTCACGTTTATTAACGACACGACAAGTTATATATAATGTCTCATCTGATACGTGTTTCAATACAGAATATAATACATTGATCGGTATTTGACGCCATGCAGAAACGTTTTTTTCTTATATTACGACAGTGTCCTCCAGCAGTAAATGACCGCACTAGTACATCCATTAGATATACACGTTTTTTAAAGACAGCATGTTAAACTCCAGCTGAAAAGAGACTGGAACTACTTGGAACAAGCTGTCCTTTCATCCGTATCGATCAATCAATCAATCAATCAATCAACCGATTTATCGATCGAACGAACGTCAGACCGGCGATTGAGAAAATCAACCATTCGTCAATAAATAAAAAAATCAATCAACAAAGAAATAAAAAAAATCAACCAATAGATCAATCAATTAATCAGTTAATTCCTGCTAAAGGGTTCAGGGCATATTTATTGTCAGACAAGTGCAAAATGCCATTAGTAGACGTCCATTGCCCACGGACTCTCGTGACGGACGAGGAAAGAGTAAAAAAAAGGTTACCGAGGAAGGGAAGTTATAAGTGTATACAAGGTCGAAGAGGCAAGATTCTCTCAGATTGGACTGTTGTTAAAAGATGTACGATATTGCTTTAACATTTCAGTGAAAACTAGAATTAGACTAGAAGTTGTTGGCAAACCGCATGAGGCTCGGAAGACAAAACAGAGCCGATTGGCGCCAGCGAGTCTGCGCGAGCTATAGAAGGCGTCGAATACGGCCTGTTGTTACAGCTGGCACTTTTTCCCATCTACAAGAAGAAATGTCACCAAAAAAACTTCAAGCTGTCCAGGAAAAACAGTTAGTAGAACGGGCCCGTTGTCAGCATTCACTATTTTAACGGTTCACTGAGAGACCGTTAAGCACTGATTAACAACTGACTGGGATCATGTGCTCTGGTCAGTTCAGGCCAATCGTTACAACCACACACGGGCCAACCTCTTAAGTGCATGTATGTGCTATGGCCAGTCAGAGGTCCCGGGTTCTACCCACCACATCGTCGCAATGGATTCGTGTTGGAGGCATACGAGCTCTTTTACTCCTGGTTTTTTATTTGGGCAATGGATCCACGCCAGAAGTTTGCGAATTTCTTTGCAACCTTTTTATTCTGGGAATTATTTCTTCTTATATATTGGTTGGGACAATTAATTTCTGGTGGAAGCATGCTAATTTATTTTCCTTCTTTTTATTGGTAAGGACATAGAAGCATGCGAATTCTTCTCTTTCAATGTATAGGATACTGGACCCACATAAGATGCATGCGAATTCATTGCGTCCTATTAATTTGTTACGAGAATGGATTAACTGTGGAAGCATGTGAATTGTTTTTTTTTCTTCTAATAGTATTTATCGAAATCTATACAGTATTATAAGTCTTCAAAACTCAACATGATTTGCTGCAGCATTCACCGAAGGTATGTATAGTTTACATACAACTGGAAAGTTACTACAGGAACCCTATCAAGCATACCATTTTATTTTGATTGGTCTAATTGTAGACATGCGTACAGCGTGTATATTTTCTCAAAGACAAACATCAAATCGTTAACAAATTGGTTGGAAATGTTTAGAAGGATATGGTTGATTTATTGATTGACTGACTAATTAATTGATCGGTGGTACTTCGCTATATACAAACAGCCCTTAACTGAACAATAACGAAAGCAAAGAAGAAGAACATTTTTAATATGATCGACAGAAGAATTCTAGTTTAACTAAAGCACTAAAGTCACTCTGAATGATTTAATCAGAATATTGATAAATATCGATATTGTGCGCCCTTTTTAGTTATTATGACGAACTAAACTTCAGAATAGAAAAAGTGGATGTACTATTATGAGGGTATATGAAGTTACCTGCATACAGTTGGTCACAGAACATGAAAACATTTGCTAATTATCCGATAATGCACAATACAAACATTACGTATTCTATCGTTGATTAATATACTACACGTTATAAATGGAGAAGACTATAAACTTTCTTTAAGATTTGATGTGAAAGATTTTTTTTTAAATTTTGCTTTTTTTTCCCCCAATAATTACTGTAAACTTAATTGCGAATAAAATGTCATCATTTTGATATTTATGTGCGATTAGTATCCGTTGCAAATGTCCAACAAAAATAATTAAAATCTATTAAGAATGTGCCTACTGCGTTTACAAAGTGAGTTTATTGCTGTGAAATCGTGTTAATTCCGGGCGGGATAGATACAGGAATATCAAGACGTCTCAATATACAGAGTAGTGTGTGTTATGGTAGGACATCTGGAAATTATTGGAAAGATTTGTACAATTAAAAGATGAGTAATTCGGAATTCCCAGGGGAGGTTTTGCTACAACAGTGGGAGCCTAGTCAATTTGATGCGAGCGAGCCAATAGAGCCGCTTAAATAAACTAGGGGTCAATTTGGCCCGCGGAGTTCACTCCATGATGAGAATCGAATAGACAGAAAAATAAACATATCATGATACTCGTATTTACAGTTACTCTACTGGGAACTGCTGTCGTTACGCTACAGTTTGTGTAGCAGGCAGTAACCAGGTTTGACGTGTTAAACAGATTCCGCAGGTTAACCTGGAAAGTAAGTCCAAGGATGACGTTCTATATCTCTAAAAAGCAATATGATATTGAATTGATTGGCGTTTAACTTCTCTAACTTTACACAACTATTAATGTTAAATTTATAAAGATTATAAAAAAAATAAAACAATATATATATCTCTCTCTTTTAATTCACTTTTTTTTTAAAAAGGGATGGGAGTTGGCTGGGGGCGGGGGCTTCACCTAAAGCACAAAGCATGAATAGACTTCAGTGATACTGCTGTTCTACTAAGAGTATAGGCTTTGCTATCAGCATTATTGTACCAATACGCAATTAAATGTGTGCAGTTTAATATCAGAATATTTTGTGAAATCATTGTTCTAAGCTAACACAAATAATATTTACGCATTATTTGTGATCATAGAAGTGTCGAGGTCAGAGAAATTTCAGAAATTTCAGAAACGTTGAACGTAATACTCTTTAAGAATTTTCTCTGCCATCATCGTCAAAGAGCATTGATGGTCGATTTATGGTAGATAACAGGTCTATTCGAAAACACTAAAAGATGTCCTTATCTGCTGAAAGGAAGAGATGAGCTTTAAAGCTACCAGACATATACATATCTGCTAATTGTGAGGAATTCACAGGCATGTTTGATGTTGTTATAGTTGCTATACCGTTTCCCTTCAAGCTCGATAGATATCCCTGTGTTTGTACATGTCTGGCATTGTAGCCGCTTCTAGCGCCTCTGGCTTGATCTTGGGAAACTTTCACATTCCTAGAAGACCCGGCTTAACCTGGTAGATACATCTTTACCTGTTGATAAAATGATATATACGTAGCCTAAATACCGGTGCCTTATTGGTGTCCCTAGCCTATGTAGCATATTCCGAACAGAGCAGTATATAACAGTCCTTTGGAGAAAGTAGGCCTACTTACAGTGGAACAGGCATATGAAGTCCATTCGACTCGATGCTTTCGCAGGTGTTTTTGATTCATGTTTAGTCTTTCATACTGGTTCGAATCGGAGTGTAGCTCTTACAAGACGAAAGGGTGAATGATGAACGCACGGTTTGCATGATAAGCTGTCTGAGCTATTCGATTTTCAATAAGGCCTTTTCCAATAATATTATATGATGCTTTTCCATCTGGCTAGAATGGTACTATGTTCGTATTCTTTATTCCACTTTCAACTGAATAAATTGACTAAGTAGACCAAATAAAGCTGAAACCGAAATAAAGCAACAAAACAAGCATATCTTTGTTCGGAGTTATTAAATGCAAAATGCGAAACGCTTCGCAGTTGATGGTTGTTTCGGTATGACTACCCATATTGTTGGAGTATCAACCGTCATACAAGTAAAAATCATTGAGTGCGACGTCAACCAACCAGCCAACTACAGCCAACTAACCAAACAAACCAGTCAGACAGACAGCCAACCAACCAGCCAACCAAATTATTGACCAATTAAGAACTTACCAAAGAATCATCAAATCAATCCAGCAATCAAGCAAGTGAACAGGCTCTGAGGCAAAAGCTTGACCGAAATTCGGTTTGTAAAATTTACTTAAAATTACTTAATATTAATTAGTTTCTTAATCTGAGGGGTGTAATGTTCCTAAAATAGAATTATAAAACGACCAAAACCCACCATAAAACCGCGTGTCTTCTCCTTTAAGAAAGTTTTAAACTCGATTAAGAGTCAGAAAAGTGAAATACACTAAATATCGACATAAAGCATGGCCATAGATCAATAAACTACCATGCAGTTGAGAATATCCAAACAATCGATTTATTAATAATAAAACGATATAACCTATGTTAAAGATGTTACCTTTTTCTTAATATAACATACATTTGTTCTTGAATTTTAAATGCGTATCTGGAAACTAACTCTTAAAGAGTTGCAGTTGTTACCAACTTTTCCTCCTTTGATTAAATTATTTGCTTACTGCATAAACATTATTTCAAACAGAAGCAGTACCAAGACTTTTCCACACGAAATTGTTTATATTGATGCAGGCAAAGTTTGTTTCATAACGCTTACCAGAAATGTATTTTCATGCACATGTTTATACTATTTTTGTTTAACAAGGGTGTAATAATTAAACTCATTATTGCAGTCAACACACTTAGTTACGTAGTTAAGAGTATAGGTAAGTTATTCGCATAAGCTAAAATGGAACAATCTTGGGCCCTTTGAAGTGGCTATATACACGTTGTTACAGCTGAAGAGAGAAGACAAGAATTTCGTTGGCTTAATGATGGTCGCAAAATACCCCGTGTGCTGGATTTGTTTTAGTACAGTTCCCTCAGTGGCCCGTCCAGCCCCTTAGTCAAATGTCCGTCAACGGCGTAGTCCCATAACAGCAAATATAATCGCACCAAGTGATTCCAGAGCCTTGGGAGCGTTGACGACTCCGGGCTGTACATTGAGAGTTCGTGTAGATGACGACAGGTTGAGAATGGAAAATCTGCTACTGTTGAAGAGGCGAGGATTTCTAAAGTCACAGACGTGACGAACCGCGAATGGTCGTAAGGTTCCTTCTCTAATGTTACAAAGCCTGTTTTCACTCTCGAAACGACAGGAAACGCAATACTTTTATCGATAACGTTTCTGGGTCGACATTTCCCTGCTATAACTGACCGAAGACAAATCAAGCAAATCAGAGATGAATGGAAAGAAGGACAGGTGTTAGAAATCTTATTATCGAGCGTACAATGAATAATACATCACTTTACTGTGTACGAGTAAATTTACACAACATTAAGAACTTGTTTAAGTGGCATATAGAAATATTTACAGAATATCGTACAAAATCTGCGTTCACATAATGATACACTTCAAGTAAATGACGTGTTGTTGAGAACCTAATGAACTTTGTTTACAAGGCTAGAGCTGTTGAGTTCTGCCCAATATGAGGGTGTGTATGAACTCTTGTTAGTTTATGGTGTGAGCCATTAACGGCCCAGCGTCTACCACATTGACACTAACATCCGAGTAAACAAACTCGTCACTTGCCTTGATAGAAAACAGTTACATTACGAAGTAGACTTTAACAATTAGTTAACCATACAAACTAGTGGCCCCTCATTGAGTTTGTCGGTCGAAGTTGCTCATAGAGACCACACAGAGAGGGCACGAGCAGGAATTCCAGTCATCGGAATTAAAGAGATTTAAAAGGGGGTAATAAAGGATGGTTAATGAAGCTCACACGATCATCCCGATTAAATATCAGATCAAAAGACAAAGGGATTAGGCGATAAAAGTGTGACGCCCGAATAGTTAAGGTTCCTAAAACAATATTGGGTGATAAACAGTGTTTTTTAACAGCCTTCTGAGGCATTTAGCACCTGACGAGATATAGAAATCCAGACTTTTAAGCAAAACATATTATTGGTTATAGTTTTCTATTGTATATTTTTAAACATGTATGAGCGTTAATGTTTATCGATTTGCGTTATAAATGTTATTTCAATCCTCCTTTTAAGTGTATTCATGTATACACGATATAGTTCTAGAGTTTATTGTGTACTTATTACAAATTAAGCGTATAAAACAAATTGTTCCTTCTTTTAATTTTTGAAAGTTCAAAAAACTTATTTTGCTTTGGAAGTAACATCTTCTTGCCTTTTTCGGAATATTTTATTTATTCGTTATTAATTGATATGCATACTTGATAACAGTTCTACAACCGTCGCTTGAAAACTAAAAAAAAGTGTTTGTACATAAAAGTTTTGAATTGTAATACGTTCAGAAGTGCGGACAACTGTTGCTGATGAAAAGCAACACCGGTGTAAAAGTGTTGAAAAACTTGTTTGTCAATTTTTTCACAGGTTTTCACTTCAAATTATTGTTTACTCCAATAATTAATTACTCATATCTGGGATTACAATATACAAACCGGTAAATCATCTCGCCAGTTCCCGCGCTCCACAGGAGAGTGCGTGATTTCATAGGCAATTTAAGGTTCAAGCTTGCCGTTATACATATCCCTGTATATTGTAATCCCAGCTCATATCTAGAATTGTTTTACAAATATTGGTTCTAATCGGCTTGTGCAGAATATTCTTGGCTTCCGCAGCACTTTTGTTTGGAATCTTTCTCAGATTAATTGTTAGTCTACGTGTTGATCTGGAACTGTGTCCCCAGAGATGACTAGGTAAGCCACAAACGTTGGGCAATAAGCAAGATTATTTAAGAATCTGGAAAACAAGCATTAAAGTCGACAAATGTTTTTACACCGGATTCAGCAACAAACTGATTAAAAAAATAAATATGGTCGCCGAAAAGATAGAGGCTCTTTTGCCTGGTGATAAGTGCAAGGCCTCTTGGACTAAAAACGAACCGAAGTGCTTGTGCCAAACATCACTCTTCGCGCAAGAAAAAATAGCCGAGTACTTAACAATTAGGAAGAAGATATGAACAAGACCTTGGCAAGTTGTACGTGTAACCTCAAGCGTTAACAGATCCAGGCATGCAGTCATAATGAACAGCGACGGAAGTAAAATGTTACAGACCAAGAAGTAGGTAGGAAACAGAAGCAAGAATTTCGTTAATACAATGGAGAATTAATAGTATTGGTATGAGGAACTTCATTCCGAAACCAACTAAAAAAGGTTTATTCAAACCAAGTTGCAATCCATCAGAGTGTTACTATCCTCCCGAATAAAAACATTTGATAACATTTTAAATACGGAAGGAGATATTAAAGTCAAACGAGTCGTGTACATAGAGCGTGTACTAACGTCCCCAAAGCGTGTTTTGAGTGTGCTGCTGAGTGTCTCGTCGTCCTGTGAGCTGCATTCTGCATATTACTGTCCAGCGACCAATGGGTGCTATGTCAATAATACTTATAAAATTGTATATTTAGTAAGCAAAAAATCAATAAAATCACCCCAGAATCGGCCAATATTGCCACAAGTAAATATTTAGTAGATTTTTGTGACTATTTATCTACAACACGAGATTATTCATCGATATCCCTCTGGCTGTGATGTGATAAATTTTAAGAAATATGTTATTAAATTACAGTACTTTTTAATGTTTTGTGACATTTCTAAACATTTATGTATACCAAGGATATTATTATTAAGACAAAGATCCTTAATACAGATTGATGTAATAACGGGGTTTATCCCATAAACAAGTAAATTTCAGTTTAATACAGCCATGAGATAATTGTTTCATATCCCACACATGGGATACAGCTTTCCCACGCTTTGATTGGTCACTTACTGTTCATTGATTCAATTCAACCAATGAAAAGCTACAACT
>JAVFBX010179330.1:0-14752 GCA_034783855.1 Mopalia kennerleyi
AGCTAAATTATAGGCTTAAATTGAACTGTTTGTAAATAGAATTTCGATTTATGTTTTTCACCGACATATAGTTTGAAAACCTTACTTTTAATCTAAGCGATAAAAAAAATTTGGTTCATTTTGAGCTCAAGGGGTCCAGCAAGACCTTAATAGCATCTTTAGATGAAGAAAGCTTCCTTATAGATTAGATGTAACATCTGCATGCAAAGATAAGCGTTAAAAATATTCCATTGTGAGCAGATGATGTGAGCAGGCGCAAAATTATACGAATCGGCGTAAAGGCAACAAAGGCGCAGATAAAGGCGCTCCACAACCCCTCCCCCATTCCCACATATATTTGGGCTGAACTATACGCCATAGTCACCAGTTCGGAATAACACGATGTTATCCTACGGTATTGAATGGCTAGTCTCTCTGCCCATTGCAATCATTTGTTGATATTATTTTTTTTTACATATAATACCTACCTGCTGTTCTTTTACGCGAACACGTTCTGTTGTCCTCATGTGCACCCAGACAAATTAATCCATACTCACATTGAGACTGGTCTGTACATAATGAGCCTGCTATAGGGAACAGAACAAAATTGACAAACTTGTTAAAAGCTTCACGTAAACGCCATTCAATTCAAACTAAATTAATTCTGAACATAATATCATGTTGGTATTGTTTAGGCTATCTGCCCATTAACTGGTGCATGTGAAATATATGCAAAACAGAAACAAATATAGATTCGGGCAATATTTATGAGAGACTTGGGATGGTTGTCACATGTGTTACATCTCAACAACATATCGATATGTTTTGTTTGGATTAACTTTAATTGAAATACGACATTTTTGTGATACAAAAGTCGTTCAGCTGAGACAACCTACCCCATAGCGGGGTTGATTGTTATTTTATATGGGGTAGGTTTTCACATTAATGGATTGCCTTTTTAACAGAAACCCATATGATACATTCATTTTTTAAAATATCAATACAAGTGTTTAATTATCAAAATTGAATGTTAAAACAATATTTACATTCCAAAAAAATACATGGTCCAAATATGGAAATTACTATGTTCACAGGGATAAAAAAATAAGCCTCTTAAATTGGTAGTTAAATTAACAAGAACAGCATTTATATAAAATTAAATTTAGACTACATTTTGTCCAGTCATTGTTGTAGCCTAATAATGATCAAAGGATACTATTTATTACCATGATAAGTTAGATGCATGTGACAGACAGTCCCAATATTGATATGACAACCCGCCACAATATAGATATGACAACCAGCCACAATATTGATATAACAACCAGCCCCAATAGTGACATGACTGCCACTCCAAATATTGACATGACAACCAGACCCAATAGTGATATGACTGGCACTCCAAATATTGATATGACAACCAGACCCAATTGGGATATGACAACCAGACCCAATAGTGATATGACAACCAGCCCCAATATTGATTTGACAACCAGTCATATTAGTGATATGACAACCAGCACAATATTGATACGACAAACAGCACCAATAGTGATATGACAACCAGTCATAATAGTGATATGACAACCAGCCCCAATATTGATTGACAACCAGTCATATTAGTGATATGACAACCAGTACAATATTGATACGACAAACAGCACCAATAGTGATATGACAACCAGTCATAATAGTGATATGATATGGCAACCAAAACCAAAAGATATGATAATAGGGATATGATAAGCAGATCCAAAAGTGATATGTTTGTTTGTTTGTTTGATTGGTGTTTAACGTCGTACTCAAGGGTATTTCACTTATATGACGACGGAGACAAAAATAAAACGTACAAACAGATCAGCTTCCTGTTTCCTTTAGCTCTAAGAACACCAGGGCAACAGAAAGTGATATGAGAACCAGCACCAATAGTGATATAACTGCAAGCCTCAATAGTGATATAACAGCCAGCCCCAATAGTGATATAACAGCCAGCCCCAATAGTGATATAACAGCCAGCCCCAATAGTGATATTACAATCAACACTTATATTGATATGACAGCCATTCCTAATAGTGATATGACAACAAGCCCCAAATAGTCATAGGACAACCAGACCCGATAGTGATATGACAAAGAAAACCAATAGTGATATGACGACCAGCCCCAATATTGATATGACAACCGACCTCAATAGTGATATGTCAACCAGCCTCAATAGTGATATGACAACCAGCCCTCATAGTTACATGACAACTGGACCCAATAGCGATATGACAACCAGTCCCAATAGTGATTTAACAACCAGCCTCAAAGAGATATGACAACCAGCCCCAAGAGTGATTTAACAACAAGCCTCAAAGTGATATGACAACCAGCCCCAATAGTGATATGACAATCAGCCCCAATAGTGACATGACAACCAGCCCCAAAAGTGATATGACAACCAGCCACAATATGGATATGACAACCAAACCAATTAGTGATTAGACAACCAGCCCCAATAACGATATGACAAACAGCCCCAATAGTGATATGACAATCAGTTCTTATATTGATATGACAACCAGTTCTTATAATGATATGCCAAAAAGCCCCAATAATGATTTAACAACCAGCCCTAATAATGATATGAAAAGGAACACCAATAGTGATATGACAACCAGCCCCAATAGTGATGACAACCAGCCACCATAGTAATATGACAACAGTCCCAATAGTGATACGCCAACCAGCCCCAATAGTGATTTAACAACCAGCTGCAATAGTGATCTGACAACTGGTCTCAAAAGCGATATGAAAACCAGCCCCAACGGTGATTTAACAACCAGCCCCAATATTGTTATGACAACCAGCCAATTATTGATATGACAACCAGACCCTATAGTGATATGACAATCAGCCCCAATAGTGATATGATAACCAGTCCAATATTGATATGACAACCAGCCGTAATAGTGATATGACAACCAGCCCCAAGAGTGATATGACAACCAGCCCAATATTGATATGACAACCAGCCGCAATAGTGATATGACAATCAGCCCCAAAAGTGATATGACAACCAGCCCCAATAGTGATCTGATAACCAGCCCCAATAACGAAATGACAACCAGCCCAAATAGTGGTATGACAACCAGCCCCTATAATGATATGACAACCAGCTAAAATACTGATATGGCAACAAGATCCAATACCGATTGGACAACCAGAACCAAGAGATATGACAACCAGCCCCAACAGTGATGTGACAACCAGCCCCAATAATGATATGATAACCAACCCCAATAGTGATATGACAGCCAGACCCAAAATTGATAACTACCAGCCCTAATAGTGATATGATAAAATAACAATATTGATATGACAACAAACCCCAATAGTGATATGACAGCCAGCCCCAATAGTGATATGACAACCAGCCCCAATATTTATATGACATCTACCGCTAATAACAACCATCGCCAATATATATATATGACATCCAGCCCTAATAGTGATATGACAACCAGCCCCAATAGTCATATGACAACCAGCCCCAATAATGATATGACAACCAGCCACAATATTGATATGATATTCGCCGCCAAAAAGGATATGACAACCAGACCTAATAGTGATATGACAACCAGCTCAATAATGATATGACAACCAGTCCCAATAGAGATTGATAACTAGAACCAATAGTAATATGATAACCAGCATCAATAGTGATTTGACAACCGGTCCCAATAGTGATATGACAACCGGCCCCAACAGTGATGTGACAACCAACCCAATATTGATATGACAACCAGCCCCAATAGTGATATGACAACCAGCCCCAGTAGTGATATGATTACCCACACCAATAGTGATGTTACAACCAGCCCCAGTAGTGATGTGACAACCAGCCCCAATAGTGAAGAAAGTCAGCCCCTATAGCGATATGACAACCAACGTCAATAGTGATACAACAGCCAGCCTCAATAGTGATATGACAACCAACCCTTAATAGTGATATGATAACCAGCACTCACATTGATTTGACAATCCGCCAAAATAGTGATATGACAACCAGCACCAATAGTGATATGACAGCCAGCCCCAATAGTGTGATGACAACTAATACCTAATAGAGATATGACAACCAGCCCCAAAAGCGATGTGATAACCAGCCCAAATAGTGATATGACAACCAGCACCAATATTGATATGACAAGCATCCCCAATAGTGATATGACAGCCAATACCTAATAGTGATATGACAACCAGCCCCAATAGTGATATGATAACCACCACGGATAGTGATATGACAACCAGCCCCAATAGTGATATGACAACCAGCCCCATTAGTGATGTTACAGCCAACGCCAAAAGTGATACAACAACCAGCCTCAATAGTGATATGACAACCAGCCCTAATAGTGATGACAACCAGCCCTAATAGTGATATGACAATCATCCCAGATAGTGATATGATAACTAGCACCAACATTGATTTGACAATACCCCACTATTCTGATATGAAAACCATCCCGAATAGTGATATGACAACCAGCCCCGATAGTGATACGATGATCAGCACCAATAGTGATATGACAAACAGAATCAATAGAGATGACAACCAGCCCAATATTGCTATGACAACCAGCGATACTAATGATATGATAACCAGCCACAATAGTGATATGACAACCAGACCCAATAGTGATAGAACAGCCAGCCCCAATGGTGATGGAAACCAGCCCCAATAGTGATATGACAACCAACCATAATAATGATATGACAACCAGCCACTATAATGATTTGACAACCAGCCCCAATATTGATAAAACAGCCAGCCCCAATAGTGATATGACAACCAGACCCAATAGTGATTTAACAACCAGCCCCAATAGTCATTTGACAACCAGCTTCAATAATGATATGACAACCAGCCCCAATATTGATATCATAACCAGCGCCAAAAAGGATATGACAAACAGACCTAATAGTGATATAACAACCAGCTCAATAGTGATATGACAACCAATCCCAATAGAGATTGATAACTAGAACCAATAGTAATATGATAACCAGCATCAATAGTGATTTGACCACCGGACCCAATAGTGGTTTGACAGCCAGCCCCAATAGTGATGTGACAACCAGTCCAATTAGTGATGTGACAACCAGCCCCAATAGTAATATGATAACCAGCCCCAATAGTGAAGAAAATCAGCCCCTATAGGATATGACAACCAACGCCAATAGTGATACAACAGCCAGCCTCAATAGTGATATGACAACCAGCCGTAATAGTGATGACAACCTGACAAGATAGGAATAAGATAACCAGCACCAGCATTGATTTGACAATCCCACACTATACTGATATCAGAACCATCCATATAGTGATGACAACCAGCCCCGATAGCGATACGATGATCAGCACTTATAGTGATATGACAACCAGACTCAATAGAGATGACAACCAGGCCAATACTGATATGACAACCAGCCATAATAATGATATGACAACCAGCCACAATAGTGATATGACAACCAGCCACAATAGAGATGACAACCAGCCCAATAATGATATGACAAGCAGCCACAATAGTGATATGACAATCAGCCTCAATAGTGATATAACAGTCAGCCCCAATAGTGATGACAACCAGCCCCAATAGTGATATGAAAACCAGCTCCATTAGTGATATGACTAAAAGACTCAATAGAGATGACAACCAGCCCAATAATGATAAGACAACCAGCCATAATAATGATATGACAACCAGCCACAATAAGGATATGACAACCACCCCCAATAGTGGTAAAACAGCCAGCCCCAAAAGTGATATGACAACCAGCGCCTATATTGATATGATAACCAGCGCCAAAAGGGATATGACAACCAGACCCGATAGTGATATGACAACCAGTCCTAACAATCATTTGACCACCGGCCCCAATAATGATATGACAACCAGCCGCAATATTGATATGATAACCAGCGCCAAAAAGGATATGACAACCAGACCCAATAGTGATATGACAACCAGCCCAATAGTGATATGACAACCAGCACCAATAGTAATATGATGACCAGCACCAATATCGATTTGACAACCAGCCCCAATAATGATATGACAACCAGATCCAATAGTGATATGCCAACCGCACCGATAGTGATATGACAGCCCCCCCCATAGTAATATGACAACCAGCCCCGATAGTGATACGATGATCAGCACCAATAGTGATATGACCACCAGCCTCAATAGTGATATGACAACCAGCCCCAATAGTGATATGACAACCAGCCCAAATAGGGATATGACAAACAGGCTCAATAGAGATGACAACCAGCCCAATAATGATATGACAACCAGCCATAATAGTGATATGACAACTAGCCCTAATAGTGATATGACAACCAGCCCCAATAGTGATATAACAGCCAGCCCCAATAGTGATATGACAATCAGCGCCAATATTGATATGACAACCAGCCATAATAGTAATATGACAACCAGTCCCAATAGCCATTTAACAACCAGCCCCAATAATGATATGGTAACCAGCGCCAAAAGAGATATGACTACCAGACCCAATAATGATATGACAACCAGCCCAATAGTTATATGACAAGCAATCCCAATAGAGATTGATAACCAGCACCAATAGTAATATGATAACCAACGTCAATAGTGATATGACAACCAGACACAACCCCAATAGTGATATGATGACCAGCACCAATATCGTTTTGACAACCAGCCCCAATAGTGATATGACAACCAATCGCTAAAGGTGATATGACAACCGCATTAATAGTGATTTGACAACCAGACCCAATAGTGATATGACAACCAGTCCCAATTTTCACTGTAAGGAGAAGGGTCACAGTTTCCTGAAACTGTGCTTTTATACAAAATGTGTACAAAAAATAATTATTTTTGGCTTGATCAGATATTTTGGAACTTTTGCTTTCGGTAAGAGATCTTTAAGTACTAGCTTCATTTGTGGTTTTTTCGTCTTAATTTTGGGCATAGTAATTGAGTTCTTGTGTGCTGCAGAAATCGCATTCAGCTGCCTCTGCCTGCTTTGCCTGGAAGTTAAACAGTATTAATATTTCCCTGATGATTCTGGACAGGCCATAAATCTCTGTAGCCCCACTCCCACTGATGGCTTATAGTGGCACTGAGGGCTACCAGAAGAATTATGCATTGCTTGGCGTTTATGGATTATACAAGCTCGGCATGGCAGTAGATTTGGAGTCTGGCTTGAAATTAATTAAACTGACAGTTAGATGAGAGACTGATACGTAACAGTTGCTAGTCTGTGGTGATTTGTAGGGTGTTTACAGTTCAGCTAATGACTTCGATTGATCCCGTGTTATCCCTACTGTCTTGCTCTCTGTAGCTATGCCAGATAACATGCTGGCATTCACACGACAGACAATGGTTTCAAGCCGGTGAGTCATTAAAATCTTGCAATGCCAACAAATCTTTTCCTATAAAAAAATCACAAATTTATAGTGAATTTGTATGTTTCTAAACTTAAACTTACCTCCACTTAAGTAGTGCATTATGGCAATCAATTGCCTATCCCTTTGAAGATCCAAACCTTGAACTCTCGCCCCCTAGCGGATGCCCACGTCACGTGATGCCAATCCCGCCAAAATACCGTCATATTTTTCTCTTCAACCCTGCTAAGATTGACAGCAGTCCAGGTTCAGAAGAGGGATAGGAGGGAGGGACGATCATCGTAAGTGGAGGTAAGTTTTAGTTTAGAAACATTCAAATTAACTATAAATTTGTGAAGTTTCTTACACTCTTAAGTCACCTCCTCTTACGTAGTGCATAGAATCCCACAGAAGGAGGTGGGAGAACCGGACAAGAAGCACGCCTGGTAAATAGGGGCTCAGAGAGGAAAGGACAAAATAGGCCAAGATGCTGCGAAAGCCCAAAGTTCATGGGGTGAAACCTTGGACAAAGCACCCTCAGAGTCGCTCACACCGTCATAGGTGACACGAATAGTTTTCGCTAGCCACGAGGCAATAGTACTCTTAGATATCTCCTGTTTGTGCAGAGGACTAAACGGAATAAACAACCGATGCCTACCGGCTCTCCTTGATTCCGTTTTAGACAGATAAATGGCCAGAGCCCAGACGGGGCACATGAAACAATCTTCCTCTAGCCCCGGCGAGAGGAAACTGGACAAGGCCGGGATAGAAAACTCCCGCCCGAAAGAATCATCCACATTCTGATTCTTAGCTATAAACTCGGGAAGTGTGGTTAGACAAACTCATGACCAGTCTGGAGCGTGTCTGATTGCCTTCACATCTAGTGCATGAATCTCTGACACGCGGGCTGCTGTCGCGAACGTCATCATAAATGCGCACTTATAAGAAAGCCGCTTCAGCTCAGCCGAAGGCAAGGGTTCGAAGGGGGGCCTGGATAAAGCCCTGAGGACTAGGGCCAGGTCCCACTTGGGCAACGTAGGGGAAGAGCGAGGATTCAAAATCTTGAAGGATCTTACTAGCGCCGTCAAGTTACGATCCGATGCAAGGTTCACCCCAGTTAATAGCTCAATAACCCTGGACATGGCCGTACGATAACCGTCCACCGCAGAGGGCCTTCAACCTGTTGAACAGAGGCTCTGCGAGCTGAGGTCCAATGGGGAGAACACTATTCGCAGAACCACCTCCATTTAGACTCGTTTACTGCTGACGTGGTTCGTCTGGTGGAAGACACCATTCTGCTTGCTGTTTCTCTAGAAAAAGCCTGCCTCAGAGAGGGAATCCTGGAGCACTTGCAGGCGTGAAGCCGCAGCTTCTGGGGCTGCTGGTGATAGGTGCTGGTTGCCGTAGTAACTTTCCCCAATTTGGAAGTTCACTTGGAATGTCTATGAGAAGATCTGGTAGTTCCGGTAGTACCTTGTCCCTGATTACAGTCGGAGGGAAGGCGAACGCCACTAAGCCCGGACACTGCCGTTGCTGCTGGGTCCAGTCCCGGGGACATGTGACCGGAAGCTGGTGGTTCCATCTTGTTGCAAACAGGTCCACCAGTGGCGGTTCCCATACTCTTGCCATCTGACGGAACACCTCCGGGTGCAACTGCCACTCCGTTGGAAGGATCTGGTTGCGCCTGGACAGACAGTCGGCCATCACATTGAGATGACCTGGAATAAACCGTGCTCTGGTCACAATGTTGTTTGCCCAACACAAGTTGGAGAATCTCCACGCTTGGTGTAGCAGCTGTGGTGATCTGCCCCCGCCCTTCCTCCCCCACCACTGTTTGTTTATGAAGGCTACCACCGTTGTGTTGTTTGAGACTCATTAATCGTGACGACTTCAGATCCGGAAGAAACGTTGACACTGCTCTGATGACCGCCACGAATTCCAACACATTTATATGTGCCGCTTGGAGATGACGAGGCCACAAACCGGACGCTGAGCTAGATTTAAGGTGGGCGCCCGAGCCCTACAACGAAGTGTCGGTGCATAGGTGAACTGTCGGCGCGAATGGAGTCAGAGTCAGCCCTGTCAGAACGTTGTCCGGTTGGAGCCACCAGGTTAGGTGACGTTTGACATCCGGTGTCAGCGGTACCCGAGGGTGTAAATAACGCACTCTACAAAGAACATTCAGGTGTATTTGTAAAGGTCTGAAGTAGAGAAGGCTTGCCTGCGTTACGTCCTCTGCTGACGTGAGCAGACCCAGTAGTGACGCGAATTCCATCGCGTCGCACTCTGTTCTGGAGAGGAATTGATGGATAGATATTTTAATGTTCTTCCAACGATTTAAAGGGACGAAGGCTTTTGCCAGCCGCGTGTCGTAGTCCACTCCCAGAAAGGTTCGTACCTGTGAAGGAGTCCTTTCTGACTTGGTTTCGTTCGGTAGGTAACCTAGGGCAATAAGGATGTCCCTCACAAACTGTGTGTCCAACATAGCCCCTGCTTGTGATGTATTCCGCAGCAGGGAATCGTCCAAGTAATAGTGGTATCGGATGACCCTGCTGTGTAGGAACGCTGCCACTGGTGAGAATACCCTGGTGAATGCCCAAGGGGAAGTCGACATTCCGCAAGGAAGGACCTGGAACTCGAACTTCCTCTCGCCCACCAGACACCGGAGGTATTTGGTGTGAGCCGGGGAGATGGGCATATGAAGATAGGCGTCCTTCAGATCTAGAGACGTCAACCAGTCTTCTTCTTGCAGGGCTGATTTGATGGAATGGAATGGACTCCATTTTGGACCTTGGTGGTACTGCCAAAAACTCCTGGTTCAGTTTGCGCAGATTGATAATAAGTCGTTTGTCCGGTGAGTCTTTTTTTGCTACGATTAACACCGGCGAGTAAAATCCGGTCGATCGATCGGACGTTTGTAGCTGTCTGACCGCTCCCTTGGTCACCAGTTTCTGGGTAGCCACTAAAAGCTGTCGGAGGTGGCTGTGTGAAACTGGCATGAGCGATGCCTTGGGCCTGACCGTCAACTGGTGTTCTGCGATAAGATCCAGTCTGTAGCCAAAACGAAGTGTTGCGATGACCCATTGGTCCGCCCCGATTACCGGCTAATTCTGCCAAACGCTGGACAATCTTCCTCCCACTGGAAGATTGGCGTTTGGCAGTACTGCAAAGGCTGGCCATGTCCGATCCGGCTGCCATGCAGGCGAAACACCTACATGGCCCGCCCCATCACTTCCGTGACTTGCCGCCCCTTTGGCGTTGGCTGCGATGTTGTACATGTCGTACAACAGTCTGCCCGCCACGCGGGATTGGTGAACGACGTTTAGTTGGAATAACAGTTGGTGCAAAAGTAGTCTTGCGCTTTCCTGCCCAGGTGGTTCTGCCCGTCAGGGAATGGTCCTGCCTGGCTCTAGGCATGATATCAGCCAAAGAGGAACAACTCTATTAGTCCTTAGAGTTCGCTTAACACTGTTCGGTGTGTAAGACGGCATAACGCCTAGTAAATCATTGCGTGTCTGTCCAACGAGTATGGGGGCGTTGAATGCTGCTGCGGTCATGATGCCCGAGTTGGCCCGGGCCGCTGCCGCCAGCATGTCTGGCATTAGTGATATGTCTCCCGAATCCACGGCCACCCGGATCCTGTCCGCCGATCCTCTCGAGGATTGATCTGATGGCCAGAAGGAACCAGTCTAATTTGACGGCCGAAAAGAGATCCCGAGCCCTTGCCTGGTATCCTGCCCCCGGGCAAAAAGTGGAGACATGTATCCGATATGACCGGGACCTGGGTTGCTCGAAAGGAAAGGCGTTGTCGTGGAACCCCGAAATAACGGTGACGCCGTCGCCTCGTTGTCGTCAGCTCGTCCCCTCGAAAGCCGTGTCCAATCCTTCCATTAGTCTATTGATGGCCTCCGATGGTGGTAGGGAGGACCGGTGACGTCTTTATGGGGTTACGTCCGCCATAGTTCACAGACGTCTAGGTCTCAGCTCCGGAGGGGATGTCATGTCTGGAAACATGGCAAACAACTGCGTCAACACGCCAGCATACTGTCATTGGCTCTCCGGATAAACATCGGGCCCATTCTCTGTAATACTGGACGATGTTGCCCCACGTTCTTGATCCGCTGTTTCGATGACTAATGGAGCCTCTCAGATTGTGGATTGAACAAACTGAGGTTCCTCATATGAAGGAATCTGAACTAACGTTGCTGGAAAAGCAGACTGTTGGGGTAGTCTCCCTGGTGTATGCCACCAGTCCACCAAAGACTGCACCACTGAGGCCAAATGGTTTAACTGTGCTCTTATATCCCCGTCAGTTGATGGTCCAGCTCCGGACGAGGGAACAGCGGAGTTTGTCGCCAGTACAGGAAATGCGTCCGTAGATATTCTTGATGACCTAACGCCGGCCCTAGAAGGGACTGTATGCCCCTGATAAGTGCCCGAAGGCTGATGGGACTGAGTGTAAGACACCGGAACCGAATCAATCGGTTGCTGACCTGATGATATCTGACTATCCCAATAGTCCCTGGCTTGAGGAATCGGAAATTGGGAACCCCCGCCTCCAGGCTGGAGCCCTGGCGGGGGAGTGGTGATGTCACAATCTGTGGCACCCCATAGTTGTACCAGTTGGTGTCAGGTACAGGTGTTAGGTGTCCAACAGGAAGTGGCCTAATTGGCGAAACCGGAAGTTCCGATCTCGAAACCGGAAGTACATATCCCGGAACCGGAAGTACAGATACCGAAACCGGAAGTTGTGTAGATCTCTGACCCGGAAGTTAATATCCCGGAGCCGGAAGTGGTGTCCTGACATGAACATCTGGAAGTTGCGTCATTGAAGTCGCACCCGGAAGTAGCTAAACCGGAACTGGGTGTGACATCGCACCAAGTGTGGGGGGGGGGGCACGATTACTCGACAATTGGAGACTCGATTGCATCTCAGGCCACCCCTATGAGCTGACTGATGAGTCAAACTAGGGTTAGGTAATGTCGGATAGGGGGAGGGAACCGGAAGTTTGTATCCCATTGGTTTAATTCCTCTCCCCAGGGCCACCCACTACTACGTACCTCTGTTGTGATTGGGCCGGAAGTTTTAGGTTTTGTAAACTGGAAACCGGACCCCCCACCATACCCCCCTGCACGGCCTGTTGGGCCTTGACTAAAATTAGTCGGAGGAGGCGGACGATATATTGAATACATAGTATCCTGTCCCTGTCTGGTGGGTGTCTCCTCGGAAAGCCCCGGGCTGAGTAATCCGTCTCCAGGACCGGAAATCAACTGTCTTGACTGATAACCGGCCCTCCCACCAGACCTCCCTATGCGACCCGCTGGGTCTCGACTATAGGTAGTTGCAGGAGGTGGACACGATAGCAAATTTGGGTGTTCACGGTCTTGTCTGGTGAGCGACTCCCCGGGATGCCCAATTGGTCCGGGCAATACCTCTTCGGGGGAGTCGGGAGGAGGAGACTTGATGAAGCTCACTGCTAGTGTTCTCCCAGGGAACAGCCCAGCCCAGCCCTTGACTGGTAGTTCTGTCGATCTTGATTTGGTTTCTACAACATAAGGAAATTCAAAATTTGTGATCGGGGGCACGATACTACTAGATTGTGGCCTCGTTTTATGGGGTTACTCGTTGCAGAAGAAATTAACGATGTTAAGGTCTTGCTGGACACCTTGGGCTCAAAATGAACCAAATTTTTGTTATCGCTTAGGCTAAAAGTTAGGTATTCAAACAATATGTCAATGAAAAACATAAATCGAAATTCTATTTACAAACAGCTCAATTTAAGTCTATAATTTAGCCTCCCCATGATCAAGTATACAAGTCGCAAAAGTTTAATTGCCTATTTCTGGCACTTCACTGTGAAGCCGACACTACATTTTCCATGCCGCATTTCTAGAAAACTATTCATGGTAGAGACTTCAAATTTGTTTCATTGTAAAGAGCAATATGCAGTCTAGTAAACTATGTCTCAATTTTCATGAGTTCGTCCTTGATTTTTTTTAATGTTTTCTGAAAGTTGGATTTTACATTTTTATAAGACTTTTCAAGGTGGGATAGACAACAAAAATCAACGGTGATCGATCTAATCAAAATTTTTTTAAAAATGAGGCACTGTTTACTAGTTCAAGGACTATTCTATTAGGTCAACTAATCTATTGAGTCTTATCGTTATTGTAATCGAGTAATAAAACTTGAAAATTTCAGTCTATTTTTTCCTGTAGACATTTACTAATTTTGCAATATTTTTAGCAATAATAATTGGATTTTCACAGAATTTATAAATATGTCATCCTCAGTATTCAAGCTTTCCAAAAATATATACATATATATGTTTCAGATTCATACTCTTCTGAATACTTGACTAAAAACAGCAGGTGTTCTGAAAATCGACCAAGGGGTCCAGCAAGACCTTAATTTCTTAAGCTTGTGTACTGAGATATTCGGCCTGAAAGTCGAAACGGTCGAGCGGCCTGAGGTATACGTAGACCTAGGTCGAGCCTGACGGAAAATCGGCACGGATTTATGATAGCCCAAAGGCAAGCTAGCATACTGTGGACCGGCCAAACAGACATTCGCCATATCGGGACGCTAACGAGCTAGTACCGATTCGCAACATTTGAGACAAAGCGAGTGAACGTCCCATGACATACGCTCAGTCCCACACGCACACAAACTAACGAGCGCCATTGTATGTAAACAGCTAGGCAATGAACCAGTACAGACAAAGATACTTCTCTTCATTGAGACTGGACACTATCGATCTCGACGTAGATTTGACGATAGACCTTCTTCTTTTTAGGTTAAATCCACTAAGGCACCAGTTGACTCTATGAGACTAGACACAGTCGATCTAGGGATACGCTATTGATTACATAATGCACTACGTAAGTGTTTGTTGTTTCGCTTAGATGATATAACTACCGTGTTTTCGAACAATGACGTCAGTTCCGCTTTTTAAATTAACTAATTAGCTGCTATGCTAATTAGATTGCAAGTGCAAGTCGAGAGTAGCCATATTGCTATTGACTATATTTATTGGCTCTGCACAGGTAAGCGATTTATTCATCCAGGTATCAGTTCTAAAGGAGACTTGGCTCCATCTAGTCGTGTCAAAAAAGCGCATAGTTATGATGCAAGTCATGCCGGTTGCGCGCTATTTGAAACCTGGTCCAATAAAGCTGAATTATATAATACTGATAGGGCAGGGAAGGCGGAATTACTCAACTTAACCTACAATTTAGATTTGAAAACCCTTACAAATCTTTAATTGAAGATTGAGTTATGGACTATATGGCGTCATATACAGTGTTGGCTCACAAAGTGTCCGGATTAAGGGATAGCCTACG
>JAVFBX010179341.1:0-14752 GCA_034783855.1 Mopalia kennerleyi
CAGATATGTAAAATAAAAGTTTATTTTACATATCTGAAATTCTTTTCCACATAAGTGAAAATCTTTTCAACATAAGTCAAAAAGAATTTCACATATGTGGAAAAGAATTATACATAGGTAAAATAAAAGCGAAACTTATTCGACATATGTAGAATAAAGGTAGAAGTGATAAAACGGTTTGCCATAGTGGGGAGAAATCTTTTTTTTCTTAACTCTTTCGTTCACATGTAAAATAAAAGTTTATTTTACATAAGTGAAATTCTTTTTCACATATGTTAAATAATGAGGGTTTTTTGTTTTATCTTACTTACTTGAAAAAGAATTTCACATATGTTGAAAAGAATTATGTTGAATAGAAATGTACATATGTAGAATCAATTTTTATTTTACGTATGTGAAATTGTTTATTACATTAGTCAAAATCTTTTCAACATAAGTAAATAAGAATTTCACATATGTGAAAAAGATTTGTACATAAGTAAAATAAATATCTAGAATATGATAAAACGGCTTGCCATATTTATGTGGCTTAAATTAATTAAACTAGAAGCTCGTGGGAAAATATTGAAAGCGTTCAAAGCTATATATGCTATAGTGTCAAATCGCTTGTCAATTTTTTAAGTGAAACAGGTGATATTTTTGAAAGTTGCTATGGGCTACGATAGGGTGAGGGCTTTAACCCAATACTGTTTTCACTGTTTATTGAAGACCTGGGCGCAACACATTTTATTAAATACAGACTCTGGTGGTATATAACTAAATGAATTGAACATTCGTTTATTGTTATTTGCTGATGGTGTAGTCTTTCTGGCAGAATCTGCTAAATACCTGCTAATGATGACATCAAAACAAAAACTGCCGTATCCATGTCAAGAAAGATGAAAATCGTTTTATGATAACCAAGTGCTAGAGAATGCTGACGAATTCAATTATCTAGGTGTAATATTGTCATCAAATTGTAATTTCTTAAAAACTAAGAAGCACATAATAGAGAAAAGCATAAAAGCAGCTTATATTCTATTGTGTAAATCCAGAAAATTAAATCTGGATATAATAATAAGTGTAATATCTAAATTATTCGATACATTTGTTGGATTCGTTGTATCATCTGGCTGTGAGATGTGGGGCTTTCACCATGCAAACGGTTTGGAACCTATAGGCTTACATACAAACAACTACTTGGCATTAAGCTCTCCACAAATAAGGTATGTATATATAGTGAATTAGGCAGGCGGCCTCTTTATATTGAACGTCTGGTTCGAACGTTAAGTATTTTTTCAAAGTATTATCTTCCCAAAATGTAATCATCGGAAATGTACTTAATTATCTCACACTGTTATGTAACGATAGAAATTGGTTATGTTTAGTTAAAGATATGTTAAATAAGTATGGTTTTGGTTAAGTCTGGCTCTTCCCTGGCAGTGCTAAAGAACATATTTTTTGTACACTTTTTAAACTGAGACTTTTGGATTGCCATAATCAGAGATTAGCCTATTGGTGATAGACTCACCAAAACTGATAATTTAAAAATATATTGTAACCGATATAGGTTTTGGGAAATGGGAAATGGGAAACATAGAAGAGCTCAATTAAGAACATTTGCACATATGCTGAAATTTGAATCTGGTTGACATGGCAGTGCTCGAGTGCCACGAAATATGAGGCTGTGTGAAATGTAAAACACAGTGGCTCGGAGAGTACATATAACACAGTCTAGTTATTCTCACGGTAGTATCTCTACTTTTGATAACCGATACGGTTATAACTTTAGGCTGATAATGAAGCCTTTTTTATAACCGACATTATATAATTACATTTTACCGTTACGGTCGTAATATAATTTCTAACTGATAACGTGGTAAGGTCGATTTTGAAAAAACGTGAGGCAAAAATGCTTAATGTGTATGTGTATGAATATAAATAAAATCATGGTAAAACTGTTGATAATGTTTGTTATTCTGGCCATTCATTTGGTTTATATATGGAGAGCAACACGTCGTGGTGAAATTCAAAGGGAGATAATAAAGACTCTTTAGTCTCATACTTATTTAAAACATGGCGGTCATCAGTGGCCCATATGTTTAACAATACTCTGTGAAGTTTTAGGGGAGAGTTGTACGTTTCCCTTGCGCTGTGAAACTATACCAAGTTTCATAATAATTACAACAGGATGTGTTCCTTCTATTTCTGTAGATCAGATATTTTTATATTCTTCTCATTTAAGACAACATCTGCCTACGCTGTAAACAAATACCAGAGGGAGTAATGATATATATTGAAACATGAGATATCGATTGAATAGTATGTACTGTGACAATCACAGTACGTTTCTTACCTTTTAAATAACAGCCAATTCGGCTGTTATCTCGAGCATAATTAGAGGCAATGCTCGAGATATGGTCGAGCATTGCCTCTAATTCTGCATGTTCTTGGTTGTCTGCTACAGTGGTCGTGGTTCGTGCTGACTTGGTTAAATGGAAGTTTAGTTTATTTCAATGTTCGGACCTGTATAACAGAGGGATACCCGCTGCTCCTCGAATTGTGGGATATATCTTCCTTATTTGACTAGACATAGTTCACGGAATGGAACAACCACGGGCTAGTCCTAACTTCTAATTTTGTTTGCATCTCGCCTAAGCTCTGAGACAAATGATTAGCTTGTCATTTCTGAGATGTTCAATGGGCGGGCGGATAAATCTTAGACTTCCAGAATTCGTCACGCGAAGCGATAAAGGCTAACCAAAGTCCACAATGCCGTTAATATGAGACAATAAGCCGTTAGTCTGGCTTGTTTGCACTCTGCACCCGTGGGTCTCATTTCGCTAACCTATCTGGACTGCTTTCTAACGGAGTTGTCTAAAAAGTAAGGAATATACTGTAAAATACTGTATTGATGGATTCTCGGAGAGTACTTACCAGCCGAGTTAATCTGATCCGTGGATCAGTATGGAGATATGGTCCTTGGTCTATGAGTGGTTACGACATTATATCCAGTCTGAGGTGCTTAGTTGGCAAAACTTTGTTGAAATTCGATTGATGAAAGAACCATAATCAAAGATATTTTTACATTTTGCCCAGCTGTAAAATTTACCAGAAATAAGGCAATACGGATGAAGGATATTCCTCGTGCATTGCCAACGAATCAACATCCCATGTTGATACTCTTCACGCGCCGAGGGCGACAAACCACGCGATAGACACGAAGGTAAACACGAAATGTGAGCTGTTGTGAAAACCTGACTTGAGTCATCTCATTCAATGACTGATACTTTTATTGGGCCCTATAAAAATACAGGAACACGAAGTGAAGATTTATGCCACCTAGGTCTAATGTCATTTGAATCCGCATCAAAACGCCGAAGTAGAGAAGAAATAAAACAAAAACACAATACCGGTATTATAAATTTTCACACTTGTTTTTTTACTCCATATTTAATATGGTGGCACGTTCACTGATGGCGGAAAATTGATGTCCAAATCTATAATTATGAGAAAAAAATTTAAAATGAAAGTCTTTAAAAACATCTAAGATTTCGTATTTAATTTAACAGCGCCAACTTTTCAAAGCAAGGACTCCCTAGCTCCGGAGGGTACGATGGAACTGTATTCATGCTTTGGTTTGTTTGTTTGTTTGTTTGATTGGGCTTTAACGCCGTGCATAAAGTTGTTTTACTCACTGCGTGCCACTATATCCAATGGGGGAAGAAAAACACCCATGACGCAAATGGCGACAAACAATAACCTTAAAGGATAAATACAATACGATTCAAAGATATGACAAACATATCGGCTTCCTGCTCATCTTTAGCCCAGAAAGCACCAGGGCAACGGGAAGCACCTTCCAACCAACCGTTTCATGCTTTGGAAAAACATTAATTTGCCACTTTTTATAGCATTTATATTCAGCACTTTATATTATGGCTGCTTTGATGTTCAAACTATGAAGTACACCACGTTCATATAAGTAAAGTGAACTTCAATAAGGCGCTAAACACCAAGCAATCAATCTTAAGGCAGTATTGAAAAAAAATGCGTTTTGCCATCTGCTTGGAATGATGGTACGAAGTAGGCATCCTCAAGATCGCAGGGTGCTTTTAAATATTTTCTCTGTTTTGCATCTTAAATGCGAAGTCATAAAAATAAAATCTTAGTATCCAGATTATTACACCTTTCTTCATTCTTTACAATTGCTCTCAACTGTATGGACAACCAGTTTCTATAACATTTGAGTTCGTCTGTTAGGGGGGGGTCGTGTTGCCCTAGTGCTGGGGGGGGGGGGGTCGTGTTGCTCCGGTGCTCGGGGGGAGGGGGCTTTGTGTTGTTCCGGTGCTCCCGGGGGGGAGTTTCGTGTTGTTCCGGTTATGGGGGGGGGGGGGCTTCGTGTTGCCCCGGTGCTTGGGGGCTTCGTGTTGACCCGGTGCTCTCACCGTTTAGAAGCCGTTCTGTTTATGATGTGTCTTATGGCGACATGTGATTGTCCCGTCGTGTCTTTGTTTGTTGCCAGGGACTCGACAGCATTTATTTCGTGCAACCCTGATATCGTCCAGATCGCCAGACTTCTAAGCGTTGGATAGTAAAAAAATATGTTATTTAAGAAAATAGAAGTTTTGTGTTGATACAAACTCATCGAGCACAGTAGAAAAAAATGAAAAGAAATGAGTAATCTGTTTTGTGAGATATGACGTCATTTAAGTGTAAAGTTTAAGGTAAACTATGGCTAGAGTTAGGTTTAGTTTAAGGTCAGGTTTCGGGTTAGTGTTAGGTTTAAGGTAAATTATGGCTAGATTTAGGTTTAGTTTAAGGTCATTATAACATTCCACGTCGGGTTAGTGTTAGGGTTAAGGTAAATTATGGCTATATTTAGGTTTAGTTTAAGGTCAGGTTTCGGGTTAGTGTTAGGGTTAAGGTAAATTATGGCTATATTTAGATTTAGTTTAAGGTCAGGTCTCGGGTTAGTGTTAGGGTTAAGGTAAATTATGGCTATATTTAGGTTTAGTATAAGGTCAGGTTTCGGTTAAGTGTCCGGTTAAGGGTTAGTATAAAGGTATAAGAGTTAGTATAAGACCTTACCCAGAACTAAAAGTTTGGGTTCAAAACGGACATGTCAATTAATCGATTTAGACAAATGTATGTCTATTATATATGTGTATAACTATAACACACCGGTGATGACATGAGATAGCCAAATCAGACGTGAGTTATGTACTTCAAAAGCTTTTCCAAACAAAGTCCAGGTACCCACCTCCCAACGTCCATAAGGTACCGGCCTCACAACGTCTACAAGGCAACGACCTCCCCACGCCCACAAGGTACCAACCTCCCCACGCCCACAAGGTACCAACCTTCCAACGCCCACAAGGTACCAACCTTCCAACGTCCACAAGGTACAGGCCTCCCAACGTCTACAAGGTAACGACCTCCCCACGCCCACAAGGTACCGACCTCCCCACGTACACAAGTACCGACCTCCCAACGTCTATAAGGTACCGACCTCCAGACGTCTACAAGGTAACGACCTCCCACAAGGTACCAGCCTCCCCACGTACCGACCTCCCCACGCCCACAAGGTACCAACCTCTCCACGCCCACAAGGTACCGACATCCCAACGTCTATAAGGTACCGACCTCTCAACGTCCAGAAGGTACCGACAGCCCAACGTCCACAAGGTACGCCCTCCCCACGCCCACAGAGGTTAAATAACCTCGATTACCATATACTCAATACTACCAACAAATTATGAAGCGCTAAAAGCCAAACAATGTGCCCCTTAAAGGTTAACGTCTACAAATCACCTGGCAGATTAATATAAAAAGCTCGTTACTGAAACATTTGGATGCAGAATAAGAGAAACAAGATGGCCTGCACATATATTGCAAGGTGAAATCTCCCAAAGAGATTTATTGGTGTTTGGAATGAGGCCTCTGTATAGCCCAGGTGTTTAATATTTAATGTGTTGTGATATTACTACAATTTAGCAAAAGACCAACACTCAAGTTAACCCATTAATTCGAGTCTGCACAGGTCTATGAGACGGACATAAAAATATTGGAGTGTGCTTTCACAAGTTATAAATCATAAGAGTGTTGTTTTATTAGATGAAGACCTACTCTGGATTTGGGTCGACAGAAGTGAGTCAAGAGGTGAATTTCTAGATTAGCTTGTCTTGAACTCTTGGTTTGTTGAAAAAGTTGGTCCGGTCAAAAGTTTTAGATAGCGTAAAAAAACGTGGAACTTGAATTTCGAATTTGTTTGTTTGATTGATTGGGTTTAACGCCGTATTTACGGTTATTTCACTTACACGATGACATGCCAGCCCAATGGGTGAACGAAACCACTCGCTGTATCACAGGCAAGTGAAGACAAGGCAGGACAAATACAGGATATAATACAAAGACATCACGAACTGATCGGCTCGTGATGTCGAGCCGATCCGTCGACAGTTGCTCCTTAGCTCCTTATCTCTGAGAGCAACAGGGCAACGGGAAGCTAAAAAAGCTTATTGTAAAGCTATTTGAAATTCGCAGGGTTTATATAAGGGCGTGGATAACGTGCGAGTACACCTATAGTATTACAAAGAAATAGTGACTTTATACTTTATTGATAAAGCAATTATCCCAAATAAGAAAAAAATAATTACCCAAATAAGTTTGCATATCTGAATCAAAGAGAAATCCCGATCATGGGTTTGAGAGTATAAAACTCATAGACAGGCACTTGTCATCGTGAACAACTATTTGACGGACTATCTGATGATACATAACTGCTAATTAAGGAATGAAAGATACTACTCGTTACCTGTTTAAAAGGAATCGGTCAGAAGAGTAGTTTTGAGTAAATTGCACTATACTAGTGGTTGACGCGTACCATACTTGCGTATTAGGTTTTTTGTGGATGATAAGAGAATGCAGCTTAGAAGTATGAGCTTGGAAAGGCTTTTAAAATGTCTAAAGATATACAGATAGTCATGTCGACCAAAAGATCGACGAAAAGGCCATTTAGAAGCCTCATGATGAATCAATGGTGTCAAATTACTGTCTACGCTCTGTTATCTAAATTTGAGAAAAATTTTGACAATATACTTTCGGCGGAGGTTAATTGATGGAAGATAATTTTGAGTGCATCAAAGAGACAGAGAAACGTCGTGGTGTGACAATAAGTAGGTCATCACCGTTAAGTCCAAATTAGGACAGGATTTAGGGTCAATTATTTGGTCATGAGAAGAGAATTACATTCATGACTGTTCATGACCTAAATCGATAGACTGTTCATGAGCCAAGATTCCGAGGTAAGATTAGACAATGGAATCTATAGCAGGTTCTAATTCTATCTCAGTGTCAGAGTTAGAAGGGTTTAAATCGACAGCGTTTGCAATAGGGCCCTTGGGTGTCTACGAGTTCAATAAAATGCATGTCGAGTAACACAATAATACATAACAGACAAAAGTGTTAATTGATCACCATGATACCAATAAGTGCAAAACTTCATAGCACGTGGTATAGACTGAGGAGGCGTTACGGCGATCACCGAGGAGCCCTGTCCTGGTGGTGACTTCAATCATTATATAGGGGTCCCCTTCCACAGACACAAGGTGAGAAAACAGTACAACATATAAATGGTGACTTCGCTCATTATATAAGGGTCCCTTCCACAGACACAAAGTGAGCGATTTGTTGTACTAATTTCAGGGATCCTACTATTCGCGGAGTTTTGATTGGTCTAAGGCAAGTACTTATCTCTCGACCAATCAAAAGGCTGTAAATAAGTGGAACCCTCCAAAGGCGTAACTTTAAATCGTACCATGAGAATGTCCCTGGGGGCCACTTTCACAAAATGACGTACGACAATAAAATATCGTAGGATATTTTTACGCTAAAGTTTAACGTGACGTTTTTTTAATCTTACGATATTCAACGAACCGTGACACATTTAACCCCACCCAAGGAACGTATAAGCTTAGGATTCCCGAAGTATACCGATGGTAGCCCGAAAAGTAACGCAAACTCTCTCAGGCAGACAAACAAACCCATGTGTAGACATAGACAACTAGATTTATTCCGTTTAAAGTTACAGAAGGATTAAAGCACCACGCCAAGACAATTAGCTGGAGTGTCAGTTACTACCAAGTGTGGCCAAAGGTTGCTGCTGGTACAAGGTATGCCGGTTGGGACAAGTGCTAATACGCCTCTCTCTGCAGCAAGGTCAATCGGATGACCATAGCGTTCTTTAACGCCTCTTGTCTCGCAATGATACTACAGAAGTTTGAGGTTAACAGTAGCTCCCGATATGAAGCTGAAAAGTTCAAGAACAAAAAGGTGAAGATGGCACTTTTTATTTTATGTGGACTGACCGCAAGTAGGCTATGATGTTAATACCTGCGGGGACTACACAAGACCAGCACTGTTGTTCACCTTCCAGGTAGTATTCAATAGCTGTACGATAAAAGACAGAGCTCTACATTCCCAGGTAACACTTTGTTATCATCAATTACGTGTACAACGAGACAGATATTCTCCAATAAACCATGTCGATAGACTGGTTCTACGTAATAATGCCCCATTAGTCGTTCTAAGACGGACAGGGAGACAATAGAGAAATCACAGTGTAGTTGAGACACCAAGGAGTCTGTAAGAATTACCTCTCGTTACACACCTTTACAGAAAGAAGACAGTGAAATACAGTAAAGGCGTTTATCATCTATAATTACTCAGCACGGATTTCCAGTTTGTATCTATTCGGACACACTGTACGAAGAACCTGGTCGCCCCGACCAGCAAAAACCTGGTCGGACCCCGTTCGACCAGCAAAAACGTAGTAAAAAAAAACCTGGTCGAAAACTGCGACCAGCAAAAACCAGGTCGCACTTCATCTGGTAGAAGGCCCGTCCAGGTTTTTCCGGGTGTAAAGAATAGGCCGACCAGATAAAACCTTGTCACTTTTTGACCAGGTTTTTTCTGGTTGTTGGTATAAGTAGAATTTGGAGAACAACCTGTTTTTTTCCTGGTCAAAGTAATGTCAACCATATAAATGCTCTTTGGATGGCATTTAAAAGTTGATTTACTAAAAGGCAAAACACTATATGGATGGCAGCTTCTTATTTATTTTTGACGCAACGTTTCAATTGACTGACCAGAACCAGGTAACTTGCTCCCAGAAAAAAAAATCTGGTTACCTGGGACCAGAAAAAACCTGGTACAGTCGTGACCCACCAGGAAAAACCTGATCGAAAGCCAGGTCGACCAGGTAAAAATTGGTCGAAAGTCAGTTCGCCCAGGAAAAAGCTGTTAAAAATGCGACCATATTTTTACTGGTCGTTTCGACCAGATTCGTCTAACAGTGCAGACGGACAACTTTGGAAAGTAGGATCAACAATCTGTGTATTCTGTAATCCCAGATCAACGGAAGACGAAATGTCGCATTTCGTCGAACCACCCAATCAGATGCTGTTGGACATACTGGGAACGTTAGCGGTCAAGCGGAAGTCTAAGTGGAAGCAACACTTACCCACGTCAGGAAGGGGATATATCTGTATTACTTACGAAAGTACTGGTTTTGAGCTTCCGATTTACGCTTGGAGGCGACATGATGATGTTTAACGTAGGTGTTAAGTTTTAAGGGTTACAGCACATGCGCTGTAAGTATAGGCGTGAACCTGAATGTTGTTGTTGTGTGGATAATGGGAAAGATAGGCGTGATCCTGAATGTGGCTGTTGTGTAGATAATGGGAAGGATAGGCGTGAACCTGAATGTGGCTCTTGTGTAGACAATGGGAAAAATAGGCGTGATCCTGAATGTGGCTGTTGTGTAGATAATGGGAAGGATAGGCGTGAACCTGAATGTGGCTGTTGTGTAGATAATGGGAAGGATAGGCGTGCACCTGCATGTTGTTGTTGTGTAGATAATGGGAAGGATAGGCGTGAACCTGAATGTTGCTGATTTGTAGACAATGGGAAGGACAGGCGTGAACCTGAATGTTGCTGCTGTGTAGACAATGGGAAGGATAGGCGTGAACCTGAATGTTGCTGTTGTGTAGACAATGGGAAGGATAGGCGTGAACCTGAATATTGCTGTTGTGTAGACAATGGGGAGAATAGGCGTGAACCTGAATGTGGCTGTTGTGTAGATAATGGGAAGGATAGGCGTGATCCTGAATGTGGCTGTTCTGTGGATAATGGGAAGGATAGGCGTGAACCTGAATGTGGCTGTTGTGTAGATAATGGGAAGGATAGGGGTGAACCTGAATGTGGCTGCTGTGTGGATAATGGGAAGGATAGGCGTGAACCTGAATGTGGCTGTTGTGTAGATAATGGGAAGGATAAGGGTGAACCTGAATGTGGCTGTTGTGTAGATAATGGGAAGGATAGGCGTGAACCTGAATGTGGTTGTTGTGTGGATAATGGGAAGGATAGGCGTACATCTGCATGTTGTTGTTGTGTAGACAATGGGAAGGATAGGCGTGAACCTGAATGTTGCTGATCTGTAGACAATGGGAAGGACAGGCGTGAACCTGAATGTTGTTGCTGTGTAGACAATGGGAAGGATAGGCGTGAACCTGAATGTTGCTGTTGTGTAGATAATGGGAAGGATAGGCGTGAACCTGAATGTTGTGTAGACAATGGGAAGAATAGGCGTGATCCTGAATGTGGCTGTTGTGTAGATAATGGAAAGGATAGGCGTGAACTTGAATGTGGCTGTTGTGTGGATAATGGGAAGAATAGGCGTGAACCTGAATGTGGCTGCTGTGTGGATAATGGGGAGAATAGGCGTAAACCTGAATGTGGATGTTGTGTGGATAATGGGAAGGATAGGCGTGAACCTGAATGTGGCTGTTGTGTAGATAATGGGAAGAATATGCGTGAAGCTGAATGTGGCTGCTGTGTGGATAATGGGAAGAATAGGCGTAAACCTGAATGAGGCTGTTGTGTGGATAATGGGAAGGATAGGCGTGAACCTGAATATGGCTGTTGCATTCAACCGACAAGGTCGGGGCCATTTTTTATGGGAAATGTGTTTACCCATACATCATTGACAGAGATCTCTCCGCTACGATATCGGGGTGGTGACAAAGCCTATGTTTTCGTTAAATAAAGTTTGAGCTGGTACTGTGATTTTGTTTGTAAATAGCTTTGTTTAATAGGGGCTACGTGTAGCTTCAGTCTTTTGTTTATGTGTCTTTAAGACCGTGCCACTGTACACGGCATACGTTCCCGACACGTTTGTTGCTGGTTATTAGCTGTATGGCGTAATACCACTATTATCAACTTCCGTTTTGTTACCCTCGAATGTAGTTACTAATAAAAATGGTGTGTTGTCTTGTTTTATTTGTTGTGCTGCTTGAAATTTGTTTGTGGTGGAGTATTTGGTATTGATGTGAAGTAATTGAGTGGAGGTTTCTGGTTAGTGAAATGTTATGGCCTACATTGGTCAGATGTGGCGTATTTAGCATCATTTGATGGAGGGGTGATTTGGGTGTTGTTTACATTCTGAGGCACCTTGACAAGGCCTATCGCACAGTATCAAAGCTAGCTTTAAATTTCATTGATGATCACCTGATGAGATTTTTATTGGGAACTCCGAAAGTACCAATTAAGGTATGTGCCAGGTGTTTTCGCTCAACGAAAGTTTGGGAGGGAGCTTTGGCGCCAAACGTTAACATTACGGCTTATGGCAAATTAATAGTGGTCTTGCGCCATATAATTATAAATCATTGGTTGTTGTTTTGGTACCAAGTACAAGTCAGTAGGCAATATAACATATATGTCCATTGTACTGTTTTCTATCAATATGAAGCTATCGTGTAACTGTTTACTGCATATTGGCGGTAAAAGGCTCGATCACTATTTCCATCGGTTTATTGCTAACGTTAGTCAATAACTTCCAGACCGTACAATTATAGACCTGATAAAATAAATCACAATATTCAAACCCTTCCAACCTTTGTGCAGCAAGTTTTTTTCACCAATCTGAAAACTACGAACATCAAAGGCTTGTATATGAAGTTACTTAATCCACTTTGTTGACATTGGAATAATTGATTGATCGATTGGTGTTTTACGCCGTGCTTAAGGGCATTTCACTTATATGACGGCGGTGTATTCCAACAATAATTAGCACAACCAAGATGTGAAGTATTTCCATAATGATGGAAAGTTAATTCCCCCCCAGTGCTAAGTAAAGACAGCATTACTACTCTTCAAACAAACTGCACTTATGCAGGGGCAACTTTGAAATAGAATGTCAAACACTTTAAACAAGTTTCCCTCTACATTTTTAATTTGATTGTTTGATTGGGGTTAAACGTCGTATACTCAAGGGTATTTTACTTATATGACGACAGATTGTCCACTTCACACGGTTCCTTGCCTGATTACAGTGGAAAACCGAGAGGAAACCTTGTAAAAACCACCCCCCGCGATTGCCGAAGCTACAACGTGAGACTCACTCATATACCTGATGGTCGACAGACGGACTCGATCCCGGGAACGGTACATTGGTTTGTTTGTTTTTGTTTGATTGGGGTTTAACGTCGTACTCAAGGGTATTTCACTTATATGACGACGGATTGTCCAGTTCACACTGTTCCTTGCCCTAGTATGGTGGAAACCGGGAGGAAACCTCGTAAAAACCACCCCCGCGATTGCCGGAGCCAAATCTTGTGTCTCATTCATATACTGAGGGTCGACAGACGGACTCGATCCTGTGAACGGTAAATCGAAGCGTTAGAAAGCGCCCTCGCTAACCACTACGCCTCGGCATTTTATCGGCATTAACAAAGCAAGATTGAGAAGCGGCACTATAATTGGTCAGTTTTAAAAACCAATAGATATCATTTGGCATTCATTTGCGCCATATCGTAACAGCGACAAACGAAACATGGAGTACTTTTTGGATCTGATTGTAATCAGATTGCAACTACTGTCGCCATTATTCTGTGGATTTTTTTTCTTAAAGTTAGCGCAATTCATGAAATTATTAAAGAACTACAAACAATAAGAGAAAAGTTTGTATGATGAATGAACATTTATTGTGTATCAAAAATATACTCTTCCACAGATGCAACTATCTGTAAGGCAAATTCAATAAATAACATTTCTGAACTACTTCGGACAATCCTCTTCTATCACACCATTCGTCAACTAGTCAATAATTTGAAACTACAGCCTGGTTGGCTTGATTTGAGGTCTTATACCGAACAAAATGTTATTATAAACAGTGCCTGCACAGTAAGTTTACAACTTCATCAACAATTGTGGAAAAACGTTTACGATACCGGGCAACCACTGGGCGCCTAATAAGGCAAAGTAGGCCTATGCATAATTATTGTGCAGGACGTCATGTACATTTTATATGCTGTTTGGTAGCACTTATACCAACAGGGTCCAGGCCGCTCCATTCTACCATACCATAATAATAATAGTTATCATACTAACAATGACTTTATTTATATATGATGGGTAGCACAATTATAGCCCAAGGGCTGGTCTCCCTTGTGGTCCGTGAGATAGGCCATATATTGAACTATATTAACAATAAGCTAATGTCAACAGCGAAAATATTCAGGCCGACTTACATCAAGAGTTAACTATTGAAAAGTTGCCAAAAGTAGCTCAGAAATTATTTAACATCACATAACAATTCTTTGTAAAGACACTACCATATATTAGTAAATAAATCACAACTGGTATGTTGGTGACCATATTATGCAATGAAAGAGGTTATAAGTATAATGCTGCAGTTGGACAAGAATATTATGTATTGTATACTTACTTATTAGTCTTATTGGCATGTCCATTCAATGGAATGATTTATGACAACGCTTTATAATTCGTTACAGAATAGTTTATATAAACTAAATTAGAAAAGTTTTTACCGACGATAACTATTTGTTTAAAAGAGGGATACAATACAATCAATGAATAGTACGGTATTTATAGCCAAAATGCACTACCGAATGGAACGGACTGCCCTCTGGGGCCTAGAACTCACACCGCCCTCTGGAGGAAGGAATGGATACCGTCTTCTATATGACAGAAATTATGCTCTCCTACGGAACATGGAAATTACACCGTCATACTGAGGTAAAGTGCCAGCCAATCAGTGAGCCCTGAGCAACGCTGCCAGCCAATCAGGAGAGCACTGAGCAACGCTGTCAGCCAATCAGGAGAGCACTGAGCAACGTTGGCAGCCAATCAGGAGAGCACTGAGCAACGCTGAGCACTCTGATATAACTTTTATTCTAAAGCCATAGAAAGAAAGATTCGCATCCCTCAACTAAACAGTGATTAGGACCCTGTAATTACTTAAATAACATTATATAGACCATCAGATTTTTAACATTTATTCAATAAGGCTTAAAATGCTACCATACAAATTTTTTCGTGAAAAGAAAATGAATTTAGCTTTGGTACAGTCCTGTCAAATGAATTCAGACACATCTCAGTTTCATTGGCTTCTCAACAATATACACTGCAATGGGATGAAGTAAAATTAAAATGTGGCCCACAAATTGAGTGTTGAGTAAGAAAATGAGCAAAAAAAGCACATGAACAGTGAGCATTAGCATAGTTGACAACATGTATTTCATAAAAAGAAAAAGTATTTGCGTGGTACCACGTTGACGTATGAAATGCGCCAGATGTGGGCTTGGATGATGACGCATCAATCTAAAGTTTTGTTCGTTTGTTTGTTTGATTGGTGTTTAACGTCGTACTCAAGAGTATTTCACTTATATGACGACGGAGACAAAAATAAAAC